>PVJH01018228.1:0-45746 GCA_004026705.1 Nesogale talazaci | reverse complement strand
GCAAGATCCAACCCATCCATTTCAAAACACCTCAATAATCTTCCATTATACTTTAGACTCCAATTACCTTTCGTAGCTCCATGGGATAAGTGTCCATTTGCTAGAAAGGTATGGTACTATTGCATCACCGTCATAATGTTATCACCTCAGTGTGTTACAGAATTGCTGGTTGAAAATAGCTTTCTTTTAGAAAAAGTGGGCATAGTTTTCCTTTCATTTTTCCACATTGCAGAAGCCTACTAAATAGGGAAAGAAGAATTCAGCTTTATCTTAATCACTTAGTAAATTAAATCTTTAGAGTACCCACCCTCTTGTTGCTAGGTTGAGGGAAATAATTGAAAACAAAAATCTGAATATGATCCCATATTGCCTAGCAGATACACTAAACTTCACATTCTGGACTACATTATCCCATGGTACCCAGTTCCCTTCTGTTTTTTTTTTAATTTCACAATTACAGTATTTTCAACTTTTCTAAGTAGGAATATACTAATCCATATTTTAAGACATGGACGACTTTTAAGATATACCAGGAAAATGTCAAGTAATGAGCACATTGACACCATGACTACATTGTGTAATACTGATTTCAAAACCAACAAGGAAATAGCAGTAGCAACAATGACTTCTATTTGAAAAAGTTGCTTGAGAGACATGCAATTCTAAAACAAAGAACCACTTACAATGTGAGGCATCATGAAACTTTTGCAATTTTGAACAAAGTCAACCTAACTTGGCCTCAATATACAAAGAAATAAGCTGGAAGGTCAACATCTCTCATGCAAAAAATATAGAAAAATGCCTCTTAGATAATACAATTATCTCTCAACAGTAATTTGGCACTTCTTGGAAGTAAGTGCTAATGGAATCAAAACATTAGTAAAGATATTAGATAAATAATTATTTGATTAAAATTAGAATCATGATTCTCAAGACACATGTCATCTCAATTTTTTGAACATCCTTGTCCCTATCTGGTAGTTTTCCAATATCATATATCCAACTTTCCTCATGTAAAATCCATAATTTATGATTCCAATAAATAAAAACATTTAACCTGCTTTGGTCAGATTGCTTTGCAGGAAACACAAGAGGTGAGATTGACCATGTTCATTAGTCAATAACAAGGCTCTAGGAAGTGGTGGGATATTATGTTAACCTGAATTATCTAGAGAAACAAATCCAGTTACATTTATATACAGAAAAGAGCTCTTCAAGAAGTAATTACATTGAGAAGGTATCCCATGCCAGTTCAATTCAAGTCCATAAATCTTACACTAGTCCATAATAAGTCCCTCTTCAGAGTCACATAGTTATGCAACGATATGAAAACATGATGCAGAATGCAGGAAAATCACAGGATGATGGGTACAGAGTCCTGTGGACCCAAGATCAATGGAAACATGACAGGGCTCCAGCAGCTCTTTCAGATAAGTGGCAGAGTCCCAGTAAGCAGAAAGGTGAAGGGGCAAAGAAAGAGAGGAAATTTCCCAAAGTCCTCCTTATAAAAAGGACACAACCCAAAGGGAGCATCATAAGGCTGTTACCTGATTTACAAATTGGATTTTATTATCTATGCTGTCACAGAAATTCATATTCTCATAAAATTTTCTAACTGCCACAAATATGGGCTAAAAGCTTTCAATAGACGGATGAAGTATCGGAAGCACTCCCTCATCTATGCAAAGAAACTTGTGAGACAGCTACTTGGCCAACTGAGGGAAGGAGATTACTATCTGCACCGATTCCAAAGAGAAACAACACAACAGACTATGAAAATCAAAGAACTCCATCACTAAAATCATGGCAAATAAAATTTTGTTGAAAATCATCCAAAATTATTGCAGCACTAAATTGACAAGGAGCTTCTAGAGGCTCTAGCAAAATTCAGAAGAGGATGTGAAACAAAGGATATCATTACTGATGTCATATGGATCTTGACTGAAAGCAGAAAAACATCCCAAAAGAGGTTTAGTAGTGTTTTATTGACTATGCACAGGCATTAAACTATGTGGACCATACCAAAGAATAGATACCATTGAGAAGAATGGGAATCCCAGAGCACCAATGTGAGCTCATACAGAACCTATACATCAAGAAGATGTGTGAACAGAAGAAATACTGCATTGTTTAAAATCAGGAAAAATGTATACTCTGGTTTCTCTTCAGATCGCATAAAATCAGGAAAAGTGTATGTCAGGGTTATATACTTTCACCATACTAGTTCCATCTTTATGGTTCACCACTAACCAGAGAAGCTGGATTATAGAAAGAAGAATATGGCTTCAGAATTGGTAGAAGGTTTATTGGTTCGTGGTATTCAGGTGACACATCCTTGCTTGCTAAAAGTGAAGTGGACTTGAAGCACTTGCTGATAAAGATCACTCCTTCCACATGGATGAAAATTCAATACAAAGAAAATCATAATTCTCATTACTGGATCAATAAGTGACATCAAGTTAAATGTAGGAAAGTTGGAAGATGTGAGATTTCATCATCTTTGGATCCACAATCAATGGTAAAGGCAGCACTCGAGAGATCAAACATCAAATTGCACTGGGTAAATATTCTGCAGAAGACCTCCTTCAAGTGTTGAAAACAAAACTGTTACTTTGACAACTTAGGTGACCTGACCCAAGCCATAGTATTTTCAATTGCTCCATGTGCATGTGAAAGCTAGAATAAGGAAGACATAAAAAGAATCGATGCATTGGAATTATGGTGCTGATGAATACCATTGATCATACCTTGAAATACTGAAAGAACCAACAAACCTGCCTTGGAAAAGTACAGCCAGAATGCTTCTCACAAACAAGAAAGCCATGAACTTCAGGTATTTCCCTCTGTGATGGAAGGGGATACCAAGCTTGGGGAATTATAAGGGAAGGGGAATGAGGAAGACCTTCCATCAGATGCATTGACACAGTGACTGCCATGAGGAATTCAGACAAGAAAAATTGGGAAGATTCCCCAAGACTGGGCAGTGTTTCTTTCTATTGCAGTTACTATGATTCAAATCTGGCACCTAACAATAAAGGTAATTTACTATTTTCAAACTTCTAACTCCCCCATGTTATGATTCATCTGAATTTTATATCCATTTGATTTCCTAATTGAAAGATGATCTCTTTGCATCATAAAATATTATATTAGAGTAAGTATTATATTAGAGTAAGTACAAACACATTGTAATCTTGTATAGGTTAATTAATTTTTTCCTAGAGTTGTGTGTTAAGTTAGAGGCTGGGTAAATTAGAGAAAGAAATTGTCATTTATCTGTGTATAAAAATCAGCTTTATATTAAGAAGCATATAGCGTAGCAAATGAACCCAAAATTCAACAACTTAACATGGCATAAGTGAACTATTTCACGATTTATATGATTGTGAAATCCAGCTAGATCTTTTGCTTAAGGGTTTCTCATGTGGCCGAAATCAAGGTGTCAGCACTGCAGTCTTCTCAAGGCTCAGCTGCAGCAGGAGTCATTTTGACCTTGATCAGAAAGTCAGTGACAAGACTCAGGATGTTGTTGCAAGGCTGTCAGTTTCTGGACACACAGTCTTCTCCATTGGATGGTTTACTATATAACAGTTTCCAAGAGGAAATAATTAAGAAGAGAGAGAAAGAAAAATAATCTCAGCAAGATGAAAGTCTTATTTTTGTCACCTAATCATGAAAGTGTAATTTCTTCACTTTTTCCTTGTTCTATTTGTGAGAAGAAAGTCACTAGGTAAACCCACCCTCGAGGGGCAAAATATTCTACAATAATACCTGAATAATAGAAGGGAAAGGCAGGGACCCTTGATAGCAATTTAAAAGAGGCTTGCATTGAGAGACTTGGGGAATTGTTTCTAAGTTCTGATCTTCATTCTACAGATCAGCCACAACTTTTCTCCCTCTCGAGAGGAAATGAAGGGCATAAGCATGAATCTGATGCCAGTGAGTGAAAAGCATGAATAAATGTACAGGTCTGTAGGAATTCAGAATTATTATCCTATGTCTCAAGAAGTCGTGATGGTGTATATGTGAGTTACATATACACTGGTCTGCAAACCACAAGATTTGTCATCTGTAAATACTGAAGCTGTTTACAGTAAAAAGATGAGGCTTTCTATTTCTGCAGTATTACCACATTGCATATATTGTGCATTTTATAAAAGCATGTGACTGTGTAATTGAGGATGGGGTCCAGGGAGTGGGCTGCTGATTGCAAAGTCAGCGATTCTAAGCTAACTTAATGTCCTCTTCCACTTGCTCTACTGGAGAAAATTCAGAATCTTTATTCTTTTAAAGATGTAGTCTTAGCAAATGGAGCATCCCCTCACAGCAAGGTCACAAGAAAAGGATGAGTCAACCAGGGCCCAGTGTATATATCATTGATGAAACACACATTATTCCTCTGGTTCCTCGAACCTTCCTCAGCCCCCACTATCATGACCCCAGATCTGCTTTTCACTGAGGGCTGAACTGGAGCATATGCACAGGTACAGAGAAGAAAGAAGAGCTCAGGACAGAATCCAGGAACTGGAATGGGAGTAGTGATACCAGGAGGAGAGGGGGAAGGTGAGGAAAGGAGGGGAGGAAGAGGGAACCAATAGCAATGATCAATACATAATACCCCATACCCCCTCCAGAGGAATGAGCAACAGAAAGCATGAGGGAAGGGAGACAGCGGTTGTTGTAAGCTAGGAAGATAATAATAAGTTATCAAGGGATCACGAGGGGGGACTGAGCTGATGTGAAAGGGCTTAATAGAAAGCAAATGTCTGTAAAGTGATGACAGCATATGGACAGATATGGTTGATACAATTGATGTGTTAACTGTTATGAACTGCAAGAATCCTCAAAAATTATCTTTTAATAAAAACAGAAAAATAAGTAAGAAATTAAAAGGCTAAAAATATGTAGTATTAGAAGCCCACAGGGGCATTTATACTCTGTTTTATGAGGTTGCTAAGAGTTAGAATCAAGCGACGACAGTTTAGCTTTGCTTTTGGAATTTGGGTTCTTCACTTCTGCTTTCTCAGCAGTATATCAAGCCCCTGACAGAATTTTCATGTGGTCTTATTTCATTTCCCATATTGATGATCATGATCTACTTTAATGTGTTAACACAATTCCACTCTGATAACAATTATTTCTGCTTATGTGTACTAACATTTTTAATAGTTAAAATCACTGTAGTGTGTTTAGATCTCTCCTCTCTAGCCAACATTTTGTGTTAAAATTAGTGTCATAAAATCTTCACTTAAAACTTGTGTTAGTCCGGGTAGACTAGAGGAACAAATTTCATAGACAGGCATATAGATATAAGGAAAGGGTGTGTATACAAAAGGAATGGGACACTTAGAAGGCATCCCAATCCACTCCAGTACAAAGTCATAAGTCCGATATTAACCCATATGCCCGCAACCCGTCTACAAAGTCTCCTTCCGACTCACAAAGTCACAGGTCAGTGGGTGCAGAATTCTGGTCCTGGCAGGGGTCTCCACATGGCTCTTCCCTTTCAGGGCTCAGGGTCCATCAACAGCAGAAGCAACTCATCGCTGGCAGAGGTCTCCATGTGGCCGCTCCAGCTTCAGAGGTCTGGCTCCATCAGGGCAAAGCCGTGTGGTCTCTCTGCCGGCTCTTCCAGCTTCTCGGACACTGCCATCTTGTCTTTTCCATGACTCATCACCTCTGAGACTAACTCCCAACAACTGGGGAAGATAGCTTCTCATCTTCAAGAGGGAAATATCGTGAGATTATCCAGAAGTCTCAGGAGAAAGCCATGCCCACATAGAGGCCTCATTGGCTACTCAATGGCTATCTCCAGATTAATAGGCTAGACTTCACCCTTGCATTTCAATCATAAAATTAACATAAGCACATAACTGCCACAAAACTTAAGGGAAACTTTAAGAGGCTAAGCAATTTTCCCCTTTTCATAGAGCTTTGGCGGGGGGGGGGGGATGTGTGTGTGTAAACTCTCATTTATTCTTGACTTAAATTTGTTTTCTCTTTGCACTAAAATATACTGCCTCTTCCGTGCATTTTTTCTTGCCTGTAAAATATCAGTTTGATTAAGTGGCATGTGATTAGGCTGGCAACTGCAACTTGTCACCTTCCAATCCATCCTTCATTCATTATCTCTTTAATTTGCTAAGCAATCACATCTTTGCACTTACAATGTGGCAACATAATTCATGCCAACTTTGCTCCTTAGGGCTAGTGTGACCCCAGTGACTAATGCAGGCTCCATCTGTTCCGTTCTAGCCACTATTCTCTAGTGCAGAACTCCTCGGCTATTACTGGCTGACCTCTCCTTCCCTGGTCCAGCCAATTGCCACATGCAATGCCTTCTTTTCACCTGCAAGTCAGGATTTGAAATCCATTCCCATTCCCATTTCTCCCCTGCTCTCTACCTTCCTCATCAACTACTGTCTGCTGGCCAGAGACTTGCTTTTTATCTCTGAAATGTGAATGTCTTAGGGAGAGGGCAAAATGTGTCACTCCATGCCAACCAGCCCTCTGGGGCCCAGTTGCAGTCATTTAATACCCAGCTTCATCTCTTGATTCTATTAGGCACAAGGCACCGTGGGAGTCTTTAGAGAAAATCTCACATGGACTCGTCTGCTCTTCAAGCAGCCACAGAATCAGGGCAAAGTTATATATTGTCATGGCATTTATTGAGCCCATTTCTGTCCTTGGTTTGTAGGAGAGTATCATTTATGAGTAAGAACACCCCAAAGTCGTCATTTATCCTAATCTATCAGAATTCTCTTTGCTCCTACTGGAGAGTTTTGTGGAATTGTTTCACTTGGAAACAACAAAAAGAAAAACTAATTTCTACCCATAAGTTTGTATCCTTCTATGTTTACTACTTCCCTTATATTCAAAAATTAAGACTATGCCTGGAACACAGCATAAGGAACACAGCTACCATAAATGCTTCATCTTTCTGCTGACTTTGCTATCCTGAAAGTCTGAATTAGTGTCCTCATATTCCTGTGCTCTACAAACACACGGATACATGTTTCAGAATGCTGACTATACCCATTCAGGTTAAAACTTGTATGGGTGTGATTTTATCTTGAAAGGAAAAGCGTAGAAAAGAGATGCCTGTCTGCATAACTAGTTCTTAGGATTATGTACCAAATATACCCATTTCCCATAAGTGAAATATTTTCATTTACTTTCCTTAATGAGAATTCACTGTAGCCCTCACTATTTTCATCTGGAAAACTTCAGTGCAATGTCTTTTTGGAGTTGCTGCTAAAGGTATTTTAGAATGGTTCGATGCTTGACTGTCTTAGAAAGAAAAACAAATTAGCATTGCATTCAAACTTAATTCCTGTCAAGTTTATAAAGTGCGAATTGACTTCATTTTTTTTCTTGAATTGCCCTATAACAGATAGACCAATATAGTCATTTGGCAAATGAGTGAGTGACTATGTTAGCCCAGGTAGACTAGAGAAAAAAATACGTGGAGACACTCATAAGTATAAGAAGGAATTTTATATACAAGAAGAATTGAGTATAGAGAAAGCATTCCAAACTAGTCCAATTCGAGTCCATAAATCCAGTACCAATTTATAAAGTCCTCTTCAGATTCATGAAACACATGCAATGACGCCAATGCAGGATGATCACAGGCCAGTGGGCAGAATGTCTTTGGATCCAGTGGTGTTGTAAGCATCTCAGCACTGATAGGGCCTCTGTGTGACTTCTCCAGCTTCAGCGGTCTGATAGCATCAGGTATGTCCATGTAGCTTCTCCTGCTCTGGGCACTAGCATAGTTTCATGTGTCTTGACAGCTGCAATGTCTCCCAGGGAGGGAAGCTGTGAGAGAGATTCTCTCCCACCTCCAAGGAAGAAATATCAGAGTTCTCCCAGAATCCTCAGGACAAGGTCATGCCCACAGAGACTTTGGTGGCTGTGAGCAGATTGACAGACTAGACTACACCCTTTCACTCTTAATTCTCTCAAGTGCCAAATTGACACCAGATTGGGTAATTGCCACAGTGAATAAAACAGTCCAGGCTTCCATAGCTGGAATGGAATGATACAATTCCCTGCTAAGGGCCCCAGAACTTGAATAGTTTCTCTAAGTCTCAATTTGCTCACATAAGAGAGAGGAATAATAGCAATTACTTCCAATTGTTGGTGTGAAGAACTAATTAATTCAATTAAATAATGTTGTGAAGAAAGCACCTTCTGTACATGGGAGCTTGTATTTCAAATAATGCAGAAAAAAAGGAATGTGGAAAATCCCTTAACATCTCTACCAGAGGTGAATTTTGACTCCTGAGATGGGTTGGGGGGTGGGGTGGGCAGGGACTCAGTATATTCAGTTTTAGTAATCTGTACGTACCTTACTGACTGATGTCAAAAGGTGTCCATGTCCTTATTGACCAGCACTTTGAAGTAAGGGATGATGAGATTAGAGAATGGGCTTTGGGGGGGACCTGCCATGGAATGTTTACTCCAGTTTGTATCAGTGAAAAGTAAAAGCACGTTCTCCAGTGTGGTCTACACTAATGGAATTATTCTAATGTAATTTATGTAAATATATAAATTAAAACATATATTTAATGTAAATATATGTATGTGTCCTAGAGTAGAACTTTTTAAAGTGCATTCTATTAAATAACCCTGATTATAAGGGCACTGCATCTCTTGCCTAAATCTAAATAAAGATGATTCTGATTACTGGAAAATTAATCAGATGCACTTCCTAATTTCTATAGAAGCATATAAGTCCTCTTAATATCCAGAAGTAATCATGTATATCCTTACAAATCTTTCTGAAAATGTGAAAGAAATAGGAGATATACTGCTGACCCCAGACCAGGGGCTGCTTGAATTGAAATTAGAAGCAGCAGGATAGAATTTTGAGCACTTGGGCTAAGACTTGGTTTAGTTATCATTTTGCACAATCTTTCTGAGCTTCAGCTACTTCCTCTGTGATGTGAATGGGTATGGCCCATTAAAGGATTCTAAGGTTTGTAAAAGAAACAGGGAACCTATTGCAGGGATCTATCTACATATGACCTCCTCTCTGGGGTCTGGACAATAGGGAAGTGGGTGAAGGGACACATCGGACAGTGTATGCTATGAAAAAGTAATTAACAATTTGTAAATTATTAAGGGTTCATGGGAAAATGTGGAGAGAGGGGAAAAATAGGGAGCTGGTGCTGGGGGCCTAAGTGGAGGGAGGATGTTTGAGAGTGATGATGACAACAAGTGTGCAAATGTGGTCTGCCTATAAGTGACATATGCATTGATCATGATGGGAGTTGTATGAGCCCCCAATAAAATGATCTATTAAAAATTATATATTTTCTATGTTGGGTAAAGGATTTTTCAGAGTACAATGTCTATTAATATAACTTTTTAAATAGCTTGATTTAAATAATTTGAATCAACATGTTTCTAAACTATTTGAGCCTTGTTCCTTTTGTTTTCCTTCTCCGGTGACTTCCTAGCACTCAGAGCATTCTTGGAATAATCTCAGTGCCAACTCACTTCTGAAGTACCGTCCAAGCATGCCTCCACATTAGTCACTACTTTTGACATTTTCATTCTCATTTACACTATTGTCCAAAGAAACAAGACATATTCCCAAGGCAGATACAATCTGCACTCTGGTACTTTTCACTATCTTCTGAATGTTTCTAACTGGGACCCTTCAAGCTCTTAAATGAGCCACCCTGACCCAGCTATGGGAATAGATCCACAAGTATAAAACACACCTGAAGTGGCAGAGTTAATGCTCCTAAATGCATGGAGGACAAATGGCAGGCACATCCATCATTCTTAATAGAGATGACTTTGAATCACGTTTTAAACTTCAATTTTCTATCGAATAAATATATAGAAAAATAACCTTGTCAATTCCTTTTCTGTCGTACTTCTTTTCTGTAGTGGTCTTGCCTGAGATCACCTTCCAGGTGACCAAGGATCCTAACATTCTTGTCACAGGGTCTGCTACGGAGGAAACACAAACTAAGGAAACCATCCTCCTTACTGAAGAGAGTTCAACCAGAGACGGTTTCGCTCCGTGTACAACAGCATGCAAAGCAAGACTGCAGTACTCTGCGGTGCAAAGTGAACTCATAAGTCAGGTTGTGCAAGCAACCAATCCTGTTCGCATTACACGAACATCGAAGTAAGTGAAGAGAAAAGCGCTTGGCATCTTTTTTACTGTCCTCTTAAGTTAGTGACCTCTCATGAAGCAAGTTCCGAGCCTGTCTCTCTGTTTCTACCTCTTTAATGTAGCCATTGGAGGGAGGAATAAATTCCAAAGAAAGATGTAATCTTTACCAGAATTGATGTTTAATAGAATTGGGGGCAATGAACTACAAGCAAGAATGATCATTACTCCTATGCATTTATTCACATAAATAGCTTAATTGATGACGATCTCAGAAATCAGTCATATCTTATTAGTGTGAACATTAGTCAGTTATCAGAAATGATTCTTTTGATATAATAGGCATGAGTAATTATTCATAAAATAGAAGAAGAGAGAAAGGACATAGCAGCTACATACTTGCCTAGGTAGCCATGATTAGTTGGCATTGAACTAACAATATTGAAAATATGATACCATAAAGTTGGAAGGACCTAACTGAATATTCCAAACTAGAACCTAGCCCTTTTAAAATTCTTCTATCAGACAATACTGGTAGGATCTCACCAGATCGCCAAGGCAGCCTGTATTACAGCATGTGCATATATATATATATATATATATATATATATATATATATACACACACACACACACACACACACACATATATGCATACATATATGCATGCACACATATACAAATGTAGTGTTTGTGTGTGTTTATGTGTGTGCATATATGTGTATACATGTATATATATATATATATACTCATTAGGAATAATCAGGAATAGTCCTTTATTCCTAACTCATTGGTTCACTATTATTCTTTAAGTTAGAGTTGTCATTACATTTTATCTTTCATTTTACAGCTCTCATTTTATACTAAAAAATCAGTCTTCTCTTTTAATAATATATTACAAATTATAATTACAGATCTAGGAATTTTGGTTCTATATTTATATCAAAAGCGCTATTCCCTACCTACCTCTAAATGAGAAATAACATTTAATGGATGGTTGTTTCTTGCAATCCATGACTGCTGAGAGTATCACTCTAAATATATCAAAGTGATTTGTTCCTGATATTTAAGAATTCAGAAAAGATGAAGATATCTTACAGTAATTCCCAGAGTCATTGTGATAAACGAACTTGTTTCTTTATAGCATGATGCTTTGAAACTTGAGATTCCAAATTCAAATTGTGAATTAAGACTAATAAATTTATAGAAATTGAAATAGAAGCACTCTAAACAGAAGAACTAACCTTTCCCAAGTTTTGTACTTGCTTCTGAACCTGATACTTTAATTTTCATCTTATTTGGAAAGCATAAAGCCCAACGCTTGCCTGACAGTGCTGAGCTGGCATGAGATGGTTGCTTGAGTCATGACAGGGAGAAAAATGAGGGCAATGGGAAAGTCACCAGGATGGGTCGGGCATTCGTACGGTGGGCCAATGTTTCTGAACGAAGGATTCAAATCATCACAGGATAGAAAGAAAACAAAATCTAAAGTCAGGATATGTGTTTTGACATCTGACATCACTTTTCAAAGCATATGTCTCAGTCTATAGACCTGTAAAATAGAAGCAATAAGAAGATGGTGCAGGATTCAGCAATGCTTTCTTTTGTTGTGCATAGAATCTCTGTGAGTTGCAACAGACAGCACCCAAGGACATCAATTTCATCAATTTAAGTGAGGGCTTGGTTAGAAAGCTAAAAGTGATCTATTATGACAAGGAGTCAAAAGACCTAATCTGAAACTAGTAAAATATGAAATGTTAATAAAGAAAAGGTATTTGGAGTAAAATGAGCTTTAGCATAAAGATCTTGGAACAAACTGACTGCATTCAGAGACCAAGCCTCCAGTATCACTGACGCTTAGGAGAGGGAGCTATCACTTTCCACAAAAAAAAAATAATAACAAAAATAAATCTTTAGTCCTTGTTTGCTTTGTATCAATTGCCTGCACATATTTTCCTTCCCATTTCAAAATACACTCTTAAAATATATTAGAAATAATGTTTAGCATGATCTGCTGTCGATTATTCAGTTTTATTATTTGGAAAATATTCTTATTTGCCATAATCCATTTTATAATTTCTTATGAATTATAGCCTCTGTGTTTGTGGTTAATACATCAGAGGGGTCTCTGATCACAGATGAAGGTGAATGGCATCATTAGACCCTGCTCCCATTTGGAAGAAGCTCTCTATCGTGGGATTAGGTGGGATGTATCTTTAGACCATATTTACTGAAGGAGGATCCGTGGTGAGGCCATGCTTTTGTCTGCTGACCTCAAAGTCAGTAGTTTGAAAGCCCCAGCTGCTTCAAGGGAGAAAGATGAAGCTTCTTATTCCTGCAAACAGTCTCAGAAACTCAGATGAGCACTTCTACCCTGTCCTTCAGGGTTGATATGAGACAAAATTGACTTGATGGCAGTGAGTGTGGTTTTTGGTCACTGTCCCTTGATTTCCCTGAGGGTAGGGTCAGCTGTAAGATAAATACCACAATTCCATCAAGGCCTTCCCTTTCTGTGGCCTGTTTCCTAACAGAGTGCTGCTAGAAGCAAAAGGACTTGCTTCCAATTTTTCGACATTTTTTTTTTTTTTTAACTTGGGACTCTTCATTTTGCCTTGCCTCTGCTTGACATTCAGATTTGGGACTTAACATTATCCTCAAACATGTAGACCATTTCCTTAAAGTTTCTTGAGTTTTTTGAGACAGGGCAGCAAATTACAGAACCGGAGCACATGAGGAAATATGCTAAAGAGAGAAATGGAAGAAAATTAAGCTGTGTGACATCTTATAAAGCTAAACATTTAGGATATCTTTATTTTTTTTTTTAGGATATCTTTATTCTCCGACTCCTTGGGACAGGCCCAGTATTCATTTTTCTAAAATAAGCTATTACCATATATGACAAGTTTTAAAGATGAATGGTGGGAAAGGCCTCTAGAACTTGCTGTGGGACAGTGTGGAGTTGTAGATTTAGGACATTCATACAAGGGGGCTTCAAATGATTCATGGGAAAAAAAATTCACCATTCTTGAAGACTGTTTTGCTATTTTTCCTTGAAATTTTTGGTGAATTGTCATATATGAAAGATTTTGAACATCACTCAACTGTATCTTTAATAGATAAATTTACTTTGATTATTCATGCTACATAAACTTGTTCCTTTATACATGAAGCTTGTTTTATAATTTTCAAGTTATTATTTGGAGATCAATTTAGATTTTGAAAAATTATAAAAATAGTACAGAACTCCTATGTACACTCAACCAGCTTCTCTCACTGTTAGCATCTTAACCAACTCTAATATATAACCTGAAAATTGACATTGGTTCAATGAAACTAGTTTATCCTTTTTACTTGGTATTTTAATAATTTGCTTATCAGTATCTTTTTATAGTTCAGGATTGAGTCCATATTTCTATGTGGCATTGAGTTGACTGAACTTCTTAGTCACTTCTCCTCCTCCTCCTCTTCCTCTTTCTCCCCCCCTTTTTTTTTTTACAGTTTCTCAGTACCCATAATTAGCTAATGTTGCTGATTTCATTTCTCCCCCTAGTCATCTTCTAGAGTAGAGGCCAAATTCTCCCTGGGTTCCGTGGAAGCAGGCAGCCTCGATAAGTTTTTTTTTTTTTGCATAACCTGATTGATTTTGAGGGCTATTGACAAGCTAGGTATTCTGTAAGCCATCTCTAATTTACCCGGTATCTCCTCTTGCTTAGATTGAGGTCATGCACTTTTGCCCCAAAGTCTACAGTCTGTCTTTCTCATTGCACCACCTGAGAAGGAATATCACTCTGTCTTCTTACTAGTAACTTTACTTATTTATTTGACTGCCATCCATAATTTTCTACAATCAACCTATTATTTTTTACTGTGTAGTTAATAAATATTTGTGAGTGGCTGGGTAACTAGATAAACAAATCCAGTGACACTCATCTATGTGTAAGAAATGATTTATACAAAGAAATAATTATATATTGAGAAAACATTCTAGTCCAGTTCAACTTGAATCCCCATGTTCAATACGAGTCCACAAGTCCTTAACTCACACAGCCACATGTGATGATATAGAATTCAGGAAGATTACGGGGGTGGTAGGGGAGGAGATACATGGTCATGTGAATCCAAAGTCGTTGGAAGCATAGCCTGGCATTGGTTGCTCTCAGTGTATCCCAAGAGTTCCAGCAAGAATGAAAGGAGAGAACAGAAAGAAATTACTTTCCTGAGGCTTCCTTATGAGAAGACCACACTCCTACATAGACACCATCAGCCAGCACCCTGATTGGCAGATTGGATTCCATGCTGACATTTTCATATATCTTCACGTTGACATGAAATCATCTAACTACCACAAAGTATCCTACCCTTTCTTAAGTCTAAATTATTGTCATTCAGTTTGTAATGCAAAAATAACTAGTTATTTAAATGCTATTATTCAAAGATTTTCTTGGGGTATTCATATTTTTATTCATTAATTGACTCAATGGATATTACATATGTTGTCAACCAACTTCTTGCCAAAACACAGAAGATAAATTTGACCCGATTCTACATGATGTAGGAGCGCTGGTGACATAGTGCTTATAAGACGGACTGCTACCTTCCAGGTCAGCAGTTCAAAACCATCAGCGACTCCATAGGAGAAAGATGCGTGTGCTAGGCAGGGTTCTCTAGAGAAACAAAATTAAGATGCTTATATATGATTTTAGATAGATAAATAGATAGATTGATTGATTGGTTTAAGCAGCACAGAGAAATATAAGAGCTAACTAGTACACAACAGTACAGAGGACTCAGTTCAACTCACTCCTGTGGAACAGTTAGCATACAGGAAGTTCTTCAACTCATAAGGGATGCCAGGTCCAACCCTTTCCCTCAGGCAATGCAGGCAGGCTCTGCCCACAGGTAGAAAACTGCAAGGGGGGGTCACAAACAGTCAGTAGCTCAGCAAAGCAGGCCCGGATGGGATATAGAACTCAAGCCATGTAAGACCAAAGGATCCACCAGCCTCAAGCTGAAGCAATGTACACCCCAGCAGTGTGGCAAAGCAGGTCTTAAAGGAACAAAGCTCTAGTGACAGGATCCATGGGTTGACTTGTCCTGTGGTAGCGTAGCTAACAAGTTGAGGCAGGGAGCTAACTGCTGTACCCAAAAGCTGTTCCAATTACCAGAGAGCAAGAGAGAGAGGGGCGGGGCTTGCAGAGCCATATATCTCTGCCCTCCAATCAATCTGCAACCTGAATACTCCCACATATTTCTATTGGCCAATAAACCTACCTACCACAGTTCAACCCTTTACAATTTAGCACCTGTATACAATTCTTTAGCCATATATACCTAGGATCAAACATCTATCACATATACAAATGAAAACACAATGAATCCAATTGTTTGGTTCATCATACATGAACAGTGGAAAAATACTCAATAAACACATATAAAGAAGATAAATTGATCATAAACCTCACAAGTGATCACATAGTCATAATTGATAGATAGAACTACCTTCTTCTGCTACCCATTCTGTATTACCTTTGCTGTCAATTAGCATCTCAGATGGCTATGGTGGTTTGCCTAGTGGGGTGATACCAAACTTCATTCTTGAGAAGTCTGGGCCATTAGACTTCCTGTCAGGATTAGGTTGTTGTAGTTCACCATTTACTTTAATCATGGGGCATAGTAGTACTAAAAGATGGCCTATAGGAATCTGCTGGATTCCAGACATATTCTTCTGTGCTTCAATTTTGCAGCACCATTCCAACTTATCCTTGGCAATCAGGATCAATACTACCATTCAATATAGTAACAATCTTCTTGACCTGTTGATCCAAAGGCATGAGGGGCCCAAAGTGGCCATGGGACATTCTCAGCTGCCAGTTCAGTGGAATAGTGTTGTGTTTCCAGGTGGGAGAGTTCCTTCCTTTGGGAAGAAGAGCTCCAGGTCTGAAGCACATGAGGATCTGTGGAAGGAAGCAAAGATGCTACCAGGAGTCACTAGGAGTAATAGTGTGTGTAGCCACTCTAGCTTCCTTCCCTTCATTCCTGGACCCTTAAATCCTGGCTATTGGAGACACAGCAACATATATTGCCCACTGGTTTAGAGTATATACAGTCTCCTAGAGAACATCGCCCAAGCCAACCAAGTTGATATCACTTAGCTGGTTCTGTAATTGTGTCTTTAAGAGGCCATTCCAACATTCTATCAAGTCAGCTGATTCAGGATGATGAGGAACATGATATGACCAGTGGATTCCATGGGCTTTGGTTCATTTGTCATATTTCATTTGCTATGAAGTGAGTTCCTTGATCTGAAGCAATTCTATGTGGAATGCCATGACAGTGTGTAAGACATTCTGTAAGTTCACAAATGATGGTTTTGTAAGAATCACTGCATGCAAGGAAAGAAAAATCCATATCCAGAGAAGATGTCTATTCCAATAAGAAGAAAAGTATGTCCCCTCCATGATGGAAGTGATATTATATAATCAATCTGCTACAAGGTTGCTGGTTGATTTCCCTGAGCAATGGTTCTATTTCATGGACTCAATGTTGGCTTCTGCTGCCAGCAGATGAGGCACTCAACAATGGCAGTGGCCCAGTCAGCCTGGGTGAGTGGAAGTCATGTTGCTCTGCCCATGTTTTACTTCCCTCCCTGATACCATGTCCACTTTCTTCATGTCCCCATTGGGCAATGCTAGGAGTGAAAGAAGAAAGAGAAGAATTCATCTCCATAGTCTATGTCATTTTGTCCAGTTGATTCTTGAAGTCCTTCTCTTCTTAGGTAAACCTTTGGTGAGCATCCATGTGGGACATGATTGTCTTTATATATTTGGCCCAATCAGAGAGAACTAGCCACATACCTCTTCCCTACATTGCCTTGTCACCATTTTTCCAATCATGGTCCTTCCAATTCCCTGACCATCTAGCCAAGCCATTAGCCACAACCCATGAATCAATGTATGTAGTCTCACATCTGGCCATTCTTCCTTCCAGCCAAACTGAGTGGCCAGGTGCAGTTCTCAGAGCTCAGCAATTTAGGAGGATTTCCCTCCAGGAAATCCTGTTCTTCAAGGAGATCCCTGAAAGAGACTGTAGTGCTGCTCCTGTCCATTACACGTGGCACCTGCACATCGTGCACAGCCATCAGTAAACCAGGCAGGCGTTTTCTGTTTTTCAGTTAAATAATCATAAAGAACTCCCCAAGAGGTTGTATTTGCAGACTGGGAGAAGGAAAATACTATGACAGGAGTGGAGACTGTGGGCATTTAGGCCACTCCTTCATGCAGCTTACTACTTGTACCTTCAAGCCTGATCTCATATATACCACTTCCCTTTAACAATGGAGTGGTGCTGCTCACTTTATGATCCTGGGGGTCAGACAATACCCAGGTCATGAGAGACAGCTCAGGCCCTACGGTAACTTTTTGGACCATGGTGAGGTTTTCAGTCTCTAGTAAGGCCCAGTAACACATCAACATTTGATTTTCAAAAGGAGAGTAAACGTCTGCAGAGGATGGCAGGACTTTATTGCAAAATGCTAATGGTCTATAATTCACCCACATGGCATTTTTATCTACAACTGGCACCTAGCAGCACTGGGTCAGCTAGATCATATGGTCCCAGTGGCAAAACAGCTTGCACAGCAACCTGAACCTGTTGCAGAGCCTTTTCTTGTTCTGGGCCCCACTCAAAATTGGAGGCCTTTCATGTCACTTGACAAATAGGCTAGAGTAGAACACCCAAGTGAGAGATAGGTTGCCTCCAAAATCCAAAGAGAAATACTACGCATTGGTGCTCCTGTTTAATTGTTGGGGATAGGGCAGATGCAATAACTTATCCTTCACTTTAGGAGGAATGTCTCAACATGCCATAAACCACAGGATTCCTACAAATTGTACTGAGGTGGAGGGTGCTTGAATCTTTGTTGATTTCCCAAGTCCTTGCACACAGATATACCAATGAATGAAGAGTCTTTGGTATTTCCTCCTTAGTGAGTCAAATCAGCATAAAGTCATCAATATAATGGACTAGCATGACATTTTGCAGAGGAGACAGGTGAGCAAGGTCCCTTCTGCCGAAATTATGTCACAGGGAAGAAGAGTTGATATACCTCTGGGGGAAAGTTGTGAAAGTGTATTGCTACCCCTGCCAACTGGAAGTAAATTGTTTCTGGTGGTTTTAAGACTGGTATTGAAAAGAAGACATTGGCCACATCAACTTCTGCATACCCAGTACCAGGGGTAATACTAACTTGCTCAAGCAATGGAATCACATCTGGAATGGCAGCTGCAATTGGGGTCACCTCCTGGTTAATTTTATGATAAATAACCCAGTGTTATTCTCGAGGATCGATCAGTTCTTTTGTTGTTTTGCTTTGTTTTGGTTTTATAGGTCAAATAGGTGAGTTAAATGGGATGTGGTAGGAATCACCAACCCTGCAGTCTTCAAGTCTTTGGTGGTGGTACTGATCTCTGCAATTCCTCAAAGAATATGGCATTGCTTTTTCCAAGCAGTGACAGTTCATATGGTTTCTGCTTGAACTTTTCTACCTGAAGAGCCCTTAGTCCATATTTCAGGGATTTAATATGGAGCATCTGCCATTTACAAGTATGTCTACTTAAATAATGCATTTTGTAATTGTGGAAATAATGACAGGATGGGTTCAGAGATTGGACCCACCATAAGGCATAGCCGAGTTAAAACTCCACTGATAACATGACTTCCATATGTCACCACTCTGGCAAGTGGAACTTCTAAACATTTTGTGTCTCAGAATTAGTGTCAGGTCAGAACCTGTGTCCAGTAAGTAACCTCTAAAATTTTTGATTATTTCCTTTCCCCCAATGACCAGTCACTCTCTGTGAAAGACCACAGATCCCTTTGGTGAAGGCTAAAAAAAGACTAACAATGTAAACATTTGGTCATTTAGTAGGGTCTTTCTTCAAAATAACCTGGCCTTACCCTCATTCAAGGGTTTGTGGGTGTGTAAAATGACTCTGGTCCGGAAATTGATTGAGTGAGTGATTGATTGATTGATGGTGACAGTTTATTCTGCTGTTCACCTGATCTACCATTCTTCTGTCTGTCTATATCATGTAAATATTTAGGAGGTTTCCCATGTATTTCACTTCTAGGGACACAATGGCTAAGTAGTCAATACCATAATTCCACAAGAGACATGTTGTTTTGACTATTTTGTGGTAAAATAACCACGCCCATGTTTTCTTTGTTGGGTCAGTGCTCCCAGGATGGAGCAGGTGTGCAGTGCCAGGGGTCTGGGGAAAGAAGTAAAGACAGAGTTAGTGGCCCCAGTATCTTAAAGAAAATTCACTGACCTGCCTGCCATGTTGGCGCTCACCCTAAGCTCCAGAGCAGTAACAATTATCTCCTGTTGCCGGATTGTTCAGACTAGGCAACTTCAATCCTCCTCCATGAGCAGCTGCACGTTAGCATGGGGGTGCCCCTCCCCCAGGTTACTGTCCTTAGGCTAGTGGCTAGCCCAGTGGTCTGTCTGCTTGCAATGGAGACACAGTGCTCCAGGAGGCTGGTTCTGGTTAGGGCAGTTTCCAACCAATGACCTGGTCGCCCACAAATGTAGCACTTGGTACCTGGCTCAAAGGTCTGAGAAACCTGAGAAGCATTCGATGGGCGTCGGTTATTAAGTGCAGCCAATACCTGAGCATGCCCGATGTCCTTCCTTCTTTCCGTTTCCTCGGCTCCAGCCTCCCCTTCTTGTTCTCTACTGTAAAAGGCCGTATTAGTACAAGCAACCATCTCCTCTAGTGTTGCTTCTTCTGGTTTCTGCGCTAGTCTTTGGAGCTTCTTGCGGATGTCTGGTGCAGCCTCTGTGAGAAGCTTGCTCTTGAGTAAAATCTGCCCCTCATAGGAGTCTAGATCTATAGCAGTGTGATTTTTCAGGGTCTCCTGTAGCTGCTCTATGGGAAGCTCCATAGATCCCTGGTGAATCACTGTCACTTTGGCATAATTAATGGCCTTCTGTCTAGCTGACTTTATTCCACTTGTGATGCACACAAGGAAATGTTCCCATGCCCACTTGTCCTGAGACTCACTGTGATTCCAAGCAAGGTCAGTTAAAGGCACAGCTGTTTCCCCTGCTGGGTACTTATCATTCATCACACCAGACTCATCTGCCAACTTCCTAGCACCTTTGAGCACCAGTTCTTTCTCAAAGTCTGTCCCAGTATGACCATTACATTCTTCCACGTTAAGTCATAGGTGAGGGTGAGGTGCTAAAAGTGTTCTATAAACTGTTCAGGGTTGTTAGAGTCACTGCCCTAGTCATTTTTAATTTGCTTGAGTTCAATTAGAGTGAAAGGTTTGTAAACTGCCTGGGGACCAAACTGCTCAGCTGTCTCTACTACGAGTTTAATGTTAAGGGCTGGTTCAGGGCTGGGGGAGTAGTATCCCCTAAGTTCAGGGTCCCTACAGAGGTCCTGGGTGCACTGGGAAGAAAGATCTCAACTGCTCCTAAAAAGGAAAAATGCTCAAAAATATAATATCTCCTCCCACTTCCCTATCACTCCACAGAAATGTTCTAACTAAATTAGAGTTGGAAGGGAAAGTGTACCATTCTCTGGCCATGATTCTCCTTTTTCTAAAAGATATCGTGGCTAAATAAAGTTGTAAAACAAAATCAGCTTCTTTGTCTAGCTGCTCCGGATCAAATCCACCCCAATTAGGATACATGCGAGAATTCAATTCCTGGGTATGGAGCTGGTAAGTCCCATCTAGAAAACACACAACAAGCTGAATACCTCAAGCCCAATAACCACATCTTCATGGCGCACCTCAGGTATCCTGTGAATCTGAGGCCTCAGGCTGGTGCCCCTGACCGGATGAGGGGATCAAAAGCCAGTTGCTGCAGTGGCGTTATGTTTCACCACTTTCTAGACCACAAGCTTGGAGAGCCATGACGCAGGCTGGCACATGGCCTTCGAAGACACCTGCTGGCAGGAGCAGACTCTCAAATCAATGAAGGGGAACGATGTCTGTTCAGCAGCTCAGGGAGCCATTAGGGAAATTGGAATTTCTGGCCTGAGCATCAGGACAATGGAGCTGTAATATGATCTGTCCCCTAAACTTTTGGAAGCAAGATCACTGAAAGGCAAAAGTCACTGCAGTGACTTGGGTAGGCTTCTAAACACCTTTGACCTAGGCCTGTTGTGGCAGTTATGTACTCGTGTGTCAATTTCATGATTGGGGTCTAGGGTTGGAGTCTAGCCTGTCAATCTGGAGATAGCTAATGAGGCCACTGTGTGGGCAAGACTTTCTCCTGAGATTTCTGGAACATCTCATGGTATTTACCAATTGGAGTAGAGACGTTTGCCTCAGTCTCCAAGTGACGAACTAATGACAATACAAACTAATGTGATGACAGCATGCTGATCAATCCTGATTCCTGGAGAATGGAGGAGCCAGAGTTGAGGCCACATGGGCTTACGCTGATGGAACCAAACCTCTTGGGCCAGAGAAGTCACAAGGAGAGCACTGAGATGCTTGGGAAGCTATGGGGAGAACCCTGCCAGCGCTGAGATGCTTCTACTGCCACTGGAAACACAAGATCCTGCACTCACTGGGCTGTGATTGTTCTGGTGTCATTGCAAGTGTTTCATAAGTCTGAAGGAGACTTTATACACTGGTATCAGATATATGGGCTAATATTGGACTTGTGTCCTTGTACTGACTGGGTTGGGATGCTTTCTCAATGTTCCATTCCCTTGTTATAATCCTTTCCCTTATATCCATATGCATGTTTATGAATTTATTTCTGTAGCATACCTGGACTAACACAGCCTGGTCAATGAAAAACCCACTGGTAGCAAAAGAACAAACCACACTGGTAGAAGAGTAAAGCAGCTTGTTTCTAGAACCAGGAGAAAGTGAAGTGAATGGAGGGGTATAGGGAAACATTTGACTCTGGGACTAGGCAGGGTTAACACCCAGGCCCAAGCAATCAATTACCTAGCCACTGCTTCCTCACATGTTTGAAGTGGCAGGCATCATCTTGGCTAGGGTCACACCCTCTGTTGCCCTGAAGCCCAAATGTAGGACACACGGTACATCATCTTGCCAGGAAACGGAGAGTCATCTGGTTGGAAAAAATGTGACTGCAGCTTGCAGCCTAGCAGAAAACCAGTGGAGAGCCAGCCACAAAAGCCAGAGTCCTACATAAACCAACAGGGTTTACACTGGCACATCAGCCATCGAGCTGGCCAGAATACAAAGCACACCACTGAAACTCAAAAAAAGGTTTGTGGATCAAAATTCTCCAACCCTGTAGGCAACAGCTGCCCAGCCCTTCCAAAGCTCAGGGATGGGGAAGGCATGCAAGCTCCCAGGAATGAAGGTACATAAAGGCAAAACTGAAGTCCCATATACCTGTAAGAATAGAAGAAAAGACAGACACAGAAAAATGGGGTTGTGGCAATATATTACAAATGTTCCAGTGAGTTGGTTCCAGGGGCCATCTGTCAACACAATGTTTTGCAGGAGTTCAACCTGGCTTCCTTTCCAGCTATGCATAGTCTTCCAAGGGTGGTGAGGTGAAAAGGGGAGAACCGGAAAGTTCCCTTTCACCCACTTTTCTATTATCTGTCATGGAGGAGGTAATATTTAGATCATTATGATCATTTTCCCTTTCTCCCCCATCTTCCCCTTCCTGTCCTGATATCTCTACTCTCATTATTGGTCCTGATGGGTTTTTGTGTCCTGGAGTCCCATCTTGTCCCTGTGTTCCCATCTTGTATCTATACCAGTCTACATCCTATGGTCTAGTCAGATTTTAAGGTAGAATAGGGATCATGATAATGGGGGAGGGAGGAAACATTACAGAACTAGAGGAAAGTTGTTAGTTTCATCTGTGCTAAACTACACCCTGACTGACTTGTATCCTCTCTGTAATCCTTCTATAAGGTGATGTCCACTTGCTACAGATGGGATTTGGGTCTCCATTATGCATTCCCCCTCATTCACTTTGATATGATATTTTCTTTGATGGCTGAGTACTGAATCTATCAATTCCTCTTGATCATACAGGTCAAGCGGGCTTTGATGTTTCTCAGCTAGATGGCTACTTGTTTATCTTCAAGCCTTTGAGACCACAGATGCTATATCATTTGATAGCCAGGCACCATCATCTTTCTTCACCACATTTACTTATGCACCCACTTTGTCTTTGGCAATAGTGTTGGGCAAGTGAGCTTCATGGAATGCCAGTTTAATAGAGCAAAGTGGTCTTGTATTGAGGGAGCACATGAGCAGAGTTCCAATGTACATCTACTGCCCCAATAATAAATCTATGAATATACACATATAGATCTATTGCCCCATCATCACATATAAATATATTTACATATGCACATGCCTGCACTTAGAGTTATACAAATGTCCCTTGCCTCCCAGTTCTTTCCTCTACTCTCTCCTGCCTTTATTGTCCTCTTCTTCCACTATCATGCTCAGCCTTCATTTGGATTGCAGTAATTCCTCTAGGTATCAGTGCCTAGGATCATACCCTGCTAGGGCTCTTACATCCTCCTCACCATTGATTTTTGATCATTTGCTGTTCCTCTGTCCCTGGGTTTGTTAACACGCTCTTCTTTTTCCCAACATCCCCCCCCCTCCCCAGTCTATCTTAACCAGATAGACTTGCCGTGATAATAATATGGACACAAAAAAACAAGACAGAGCAAAACAAAGCAACAAAACAACAGCACAAAATAAGAAGCCTGTAAATAAGCCCAGGTCTGTTTGTTGACCTTTAGGAGTGTTCTCTGGATGAGTCTGATGGGGTGTCACTCTCTGGCCCCAAAGTCTTTTTCTTTGGTATTTTCTGGGGAATTAGTTGCTCTTTTCCCCTTGCTGTTCTATTGCATGCTCTTAGTGTTTCACCTCAGTGTGGTGGGATCAGATTAGGCACAATTTCCGCACTGTGACTACAGTGTCGTGTCCTGTGGTGCTATGAGTTAATGAAGGACATTGTGTCTTATAGTGCGGCCTACTCTATGGTCCTCTCTGTGTTTGTCTCTCTTCTATGGAACAGTGAATATACTGAAAATCCTTCAACTCACTAGGACTGCTGGGACCAATATCAAAGAAGCAGATAGCTGAGTCTTTCATCAGGCAATGCAAGCAGAGCCTGCCTACAGGTAGAAAATAGCAGATGGGTTAGGAACAGTCAGCAGCTCAGCAACTCAGCAAATCAGGCTCAAGTGGTATATTGAACTCAAGCAAGGCAGCACCAGCCTTAAATTCAAGCAATGGACACATCAGCAGTATGTGTACAAAGCAGGTCTTGAAGGAACCAAGCTTTAGTGACAGAGAGTATCCCTGGATTAGCTTGTTCCATGAGTAGTTTAGCTCAAAAGTTGAAGCACAGAACTAGGCACAGCTATCCAATCACCAGAGAACAAGAGTGGGCGGTGGTACTTGAAGAGCCAAACAAACTTGCCAGCCAAACAAACTGCAACCTGATTAATCCCACAAATTCCTATTGGCCACATTGGCGCAACAAACCCGCCTATCATGAGGGCCTTTGCCCCAGTAAAAAGTTTGCTCCTCCTGGAGTAGTGTTATTCAGTTCTATACAGTCCTTGTGAGTCAACATTGACTCTATGCAGTGCGTTGTTTATTTTGGATTCTAGATGATATTTGTAGATTGAATGATTATCCCACATAGGTCTTTTGGCGTTGCATATGTTAGGGAGATATAGATGATTCTCTTGCTTTGGAGAGCTGGTTATGATGGAAAAGAGATACATTTTGTTGTCTTCTATGTTATGAAACCCATGCACAATGGAGCACATCAAAGATATGCAAACTATCCTTAAAGAGACAGAATATTTTCAGATTAGCCTTCCTTGACTGTAAATTGGTTGAATATATTAATATATTGAAAGAATGTATGCTTCAATCAGAAGAGGATTGACTAGCCAGAAAATAGAAAAGGAAAAAAAAACAGAGTCATTTGCCATATTAGCAATGTCCACTCAAATAGGGTCCAGGGGAGAGACTCTAACTTCTTAGACAATAGCTTCATCTAGATATTTTGCAAAAATCCTCTTCTTTTGTGACTCATGGTGGGTATAACACACCAACAAAACAAGGTCACTCCAAAATGAATTTCGAAAGAATATGCTATGTGCTTTTTCAGTAACAACATAAATGTGTTCATCATGGGGGGAAAACAACTTTGTTGGACTTGCTTTCGTATTTTAACATTTTGCATTGATTTTGTTTTGAATATCTTGAGGGAAATTGGGAGGCATACAGAAATCTTTAAGGCTTTTAAATGTCTCTGCTTTGCCCTGTTCTGATCCCCTGCTCACCAAGAATCTTCATGCTGTCAGTAGGCTCCCTATGTAGGAGTTGCTCCGTGTTTTCTTGGAATAGAATGTGGCTATTAGTATTCCAGTCCATGCAACATTTTTCTCATTGTAAGTCAATAAATAGGAATTCTGATTTTATGTATCAATCTGTGAGCTTGTTTAATTTGAGTTGCCCCTGAGATATGGGGACTGTGAGTGAAAAACAAAATCAGGTTTCCGTGTCTGTAAATCTAAAAGCTACTGTCTACCCAATAAAGCCAATGCAAGCAAGACAGGGGGAAGAAGACAGAGGAAAAAAGAATCATCATACAGAGCAGAGCTCCACTGCCCATTCTCAGAAGACACTACCCTAGGAGGTAATAGTGTCATTCTTCAGTGCCTGGCCCCCACAAACAACTTCTATAGACCTCAAGAATAAAAAAGTATTTAATAGCCGAATCTTGCTGGGTTCCAGGCCCATACCACCTGTACCTGGAATCTTTGCACTGAGAAAAATAAACCTGAGAGCAGGGTTAGAGTGGTTTGGCTGCTCAAATTTGTGCCTGAGTGCATCTACTGATCTTTTCAGTGTCTTTAGTTTTAATTTTTCTAGAATGTGGAGTCCTAGTGGCACAAGGGGTAAGTACTCAACTACAAACCCACATTTTGGTGGATCAAATGTGGTTGCTACTCCACAGTAGCAAAGCACTAGTCTCCAGCTATCCAAAACCATAGAAACACTGTGGAGAAGTATGATTCTGTCATATAGGATTGCTATGAAGTGAAAATTAACTTAATGTTGGTGGGTTTGATTCTTTGGTTTAAAATATGTAATATTTGTCATCTTTTTATGTGTTTAATTTTTATTCCGTGTACCTTCTTTGGGGAGGTGCGCATTCAGATCTATTTGGGTTGTATTTTTTTCTTGTTATGGAGTGAGAAAACTCTTTCCTTTTCACTTTATTTTTGAGCACATTTCCCTATTTGAAGATTAATTCATTTAAAATCCAAGAAAGCACCATATGTTCATTTCCCAAGAAACAGAAATATTAATGTCAGTGAGATAAACAAATATGGGCTATAGTTGTAGGAAGGGAAGAAATAATAGCTCAACTCTTAAGAAGTATTGTTCTGAGACTGTAACTCTATACAGAAATAGAAAGCCTCATCTTTCTCCCTTTCAGCAGTTGGTGGTTTTGAACTGCTGACCTTACAGTCAACAGTCTAAGGTGTAACCAGGGCTCCTATCTCAAGAATACTGTTGATAGGTGCCTTCAAGTCATTTCTGAATCAAAACCACTCTGTTTACAACAGCGCAAAGTGCTATAAGTCCCCACATGATCCACACAATTGGTCTTATGTTTGAAGCCATTGTTGCAGTCATTGTGTTAACCATGTTATCAAGGAACTAGCTAAATTAGAAAAGCAGATGTGGAGATAAACCAGAGTGTGACTGAAACTTAAATCCAAGATTAATTCATTTCCTGAACTGTAATAGGCAATAGCTTACCATAGTGTTGCTGAGCTACACAATCTTGGGTTATACAGAGATTAAAATCAAATAAACAAGATAACTACACAGGAAAAACTCAAAAAGCAGAGTTTTTCCCCCCCTTTCTATGATGACATATAGTCCAGGGGAGCCTTTTGAAGAATAGTTAATTCAAAAAGCACAATTCAGTCAGAGTACCATGAGAAAATTCAGAAAATGATACAGGACAGTTTAAAAATTATTTAAATGGGGAAATGATCAAATACAATTCACTATGTGTGAAAGTAAAAAAGAGTTCAAAACCTACCAGCAACATGGAACTGGATAATGAATGGTCTGAAAGCCATCCTTTAGGTGTTAACATTTCACTACATAGGACCTGGGAAACCTTTAATTTGGGGGAAGAAGGCATGATTTATATAAATCCTCTTCCCTTTCCCCTTCCTCAAAAAAAAACCCAAGTGTTTTTTGTTAATTAAAAATTGAATTTGTTAAGAGAAAAGAAAGTGACATTATGACAGTAAAGGATATGACTGAAATTTAGAGGATTTTACAAGTAAACATAAATTCACATTCCCAAGTACCTTGAAATATTTTTTACATTCAGTACATCATTTGTATCAAGCTCATTTGCACACATGTTGCCACATACATTTCCCAACATTTTCCACTTGAACCCTTGGCACAAGCTCCTCTTTAAAAAAAAACAAAACTCCCCTTTCCCCTCCCCCCCTTTTTTAATGAATCATTTTATTGGGGGCCCATAAAACTCCCATCACAATCCCTAATAACATCAGTTATATGTAGGCCACTTTTACACACCCATTGCCATCATCACTCTCAAAACATTCTCCTTCCCTCCTGGCCCCCATTATCAGCTCCCTATATTACCCTTCCTCCCCCCATTCCCCTTGAACCCTTAGTAATTTACAAATTATTTTTTTATCCTGTACACTGTACAATGTGTCCCAACATTCACTTCCCTGTTGTCCATGTCAAGGAAGCATCCCAACTTAATCTGCAAGCCTTTATTGAGAATCATGCCCACCACACAGAGAATGGAGTAGCTTTGTTGGCAGAGTGGTACTTAGGCCATGGCCTGAGATCTACAGAGTTGGCAGTCCAAAACCCCCAGCAGCAGTTCAGTGAGAGAACGACTGGCTTCCTGCTCTTCTCCGCAGGTGCAGTCTCAGAAACACTTTGGGTAGGGCCAGGGGTCAGCATTGGCTCACGGGCAGTGAGGTTGTTTTCTTGTTTTTGTGTTTTCATATGGGAAATTCATCAAGATTGTAGAGAAGGAAGATCTTAATGAAAGGAAAGTCATTTTTTTTGCACATATAATTTGGTTGGGAAGATAAGATGTACACATCAAAAATATTAACTAGAGATGTTCGACACAGCATTAAGAATCCATAGCAAGTCATTTCACTCCTCTGGACATTATTTTTACTAGTCAACAAATTTAGAGGCTTTTAAAAATAATTCCTAAGATAAGAAAGTATTAAAAGGATGGTAAAATCAGACTTCCATGAGGACAAAAAAGTGTGCACTGAGTACAGGGGATGTGTATGTTAGGGATCAAAATCCTTCAGAACACTTACGGGATAAAAGAAAGGTTTGTTTTAAGTCAAGTTGTTTTAAATAGACTTTTCTTTTTTCAGAAATTTCCTTTCCCCCACCCCACCCCCAACCCCCCTGCCCATGCAATTTTTCTTTCTTTCTTTTTAAAATCATTTTATTGGGGGCTCATACAACTCCTATAATGATCAATACATATATCCATTGTATGCAGACCACATTTGCATGTTTGTTGCCATCATCATTCTCGAAACATCCTCCTTCTACCTAGGCCCTCGATACCAGCTCCCCATATTTCCCCTCCCTCCCCACTCCTCCTTGCCCATGAGCCCTTAACAATTTACAAACTGTCATTATTTTGTCAGCATACACTATCTGATGTGTCCCTTAACCCAAGTGGATTGCAAATCAAAATGATCTCATGTGTGGCTGAGTACAACTGTGCTACATAGGGTTTTAATGGCTGGCTTTTCAAGGGGGATATTTACCATGAGGTCTATTTCCAAGTCTTTGGATGGACAAGAACCTACAACTTGTCAGTTGACAATTTTCTCCATCTAGCAGTTCCAATAGAAGCAACACAGTAGTATTTCAGGATCATAGTGGACAGGAGGGACATTTCAAAACCACTAGTTGCTAAAAGCTTCAAGAGCAATTCTACCCTGTCTTATAGTTTTGTTTTGATGGCAGTGAATTTGGCTTCGGAGAGATATATCTGCCAGGAGGTGTGGTTGCGGAGTGGTTAAGTGCTTGGCTACTAACTGAAAGGTCAGCAAGTCTCACCCAACCTCCGTGGAAGAAAGAAGTGGCAGTCTGCTTCAGTAAAGGAGGACAACCTCAGAAATCCTGTGGGACAATACTGCTCCATTCTGTAGGGTCACTGTCATCAGAATTGACTAAATGGTGAAGGTATTTATTGTTCTTGTTTATTTGTTGCGGTAGATCTACATATGTTGATCCAAATGTATCCTGTACACTTGTTTTTCAATAAACCAATATCCACAAGCTTTTCTTTTTCAATGCCCTGAATCGCCATGTTCAAGCTCTGTTATCCCCTACCCTCCATTTCCACTTTCTCTGTTCCTGTCATTAAGCTACTTGCTCTGCTTTTAATTATATCATTTTCTCCTGCCTTCCTAACCTCTCAATTTATACTCCAAGTGTTTCCCATCTCTATTTTGATAACTTGAAAACAACCTCCAGGTTTTTCCTCAGGCCACTCACAGACAATCCACCCCCAAACCCCACTTCAAACACCATCCCAAGCGGAGGTCCGCTGGAGAGATGATTACTTCTTTCATTGACATCGCTCTTTGTGCATACGTGTAAGCTCTGTTACAATCTTGTGTCATGCTGTCTTCCACTTGCTTATTCACAGATGGTGTTCCTGTGTGTTTGCGAGTCCCTTTATATTGGGTGTCATACGTGCCATCTATCACTTTATCTCTCATGTTTAACCTATAAGAGTTACTCAATGATATAAATATAAATGCTCACCGAGTGTGAACCTTGGCATTCCTGTTACTTTCAATGTTCTTTCTTGTCTTCAAAATGTAAACCCCAAAGACTCACACAAGGAAGAGATTATAAAGTGCCCCTCATTCTTTACCATATTAGAGTTTCTTGATCCTGTGAGCATTTGCCATGAGAAAACATTTCAATAACAGATTGCTAAGTAGGCATAAATGGAAGCAAAAGGAGAGTTCTGTGAAACCTTGGTCTTTTACAAGAAACACGTTTTATGAGTCATTGCCATTTTGAATTTCCATCACAGTATCTTTACCTAAGGGTTTTCAGTCACTAATGACTTGGAGGGAAAAATAATTGCAAAAAGAAAGTTATCAGATCTCTCAATTGTGCTTACCACACTAGCTATTGTCACCCCCACCCCACCCGCCCCGAGGCAGAAGTTAAATAAAGGCCAAGTCAGATGGTAGTTTAGCTAACATTTTTCCTCTCCGAATAAGCAAGATAGATGCCCAGCAGAGCGGAAAGCATTGCTTTCCCCCTTCTTTAAAGGCCTGATGACTGCCTGGGAGGGACTCGCTAGCTTTTTGGAATCCCCAACTTTCTCACTGCGCAGGACACGTCATGCTTGATGCCATTCCTGCCATTTGAAGATAATGAACGATCATCCTCTGTCAGAAATAAGAACTTACTTAATGAGTAGGAACACTGGCCATCATAAGCCCAGGAAATGCTTCAGAAGCATTCCTCACCATTAAAGCACATCGATCATGACACCTTTTCCCCTTTTGTTACAGTCTTGCCATTTATTAGGATTCTATTCTGATGCTATTTTTTTCAGTAAAATAATTATTTTAATCATTCTCCATCATTTTCTTTGGATTATTTTAAATTCGAACTCAACTTCCTCACTCCTCATGCAGTCTCAAATGCATGCAGGTCAAGTCTTCTAAACTGTGGTTGAGCCAATGATTTATTGAACTACTAGAGAAGCAGGTATTAGTTGTTGTCTTTTTGCAGCTGACTTGTGGTGACCCCAGGTGTGCTCCACAGAGTTCAAGGCTGGGGCCATTCTCAGCAGATCAAGGGGCTTCTCTTCAAAGGGACTCCTGGGCAGACATGCACTACCGACTTCGTGGCTAGAAGTCAGTCAGTCATGTAGCTAACCATCTTTGACACATAAGGCAACTTTGAAAATAGAATCCTCAAATTATTTTATAGAGATATAGCACAAACACTCAAACATCAACATTATTTATTATTCATATATTATCACATTTTCCTAATTCAGATTTTATTACAAGAAGACTAATACATTTCCACAATGCCTAAAATCCCCCTCTTGGTCAAGTTATCTGAGCTCCTCTTGAACGGGGTTTAATGGCACATAGGGTTTCCTAGGATGTCACTTTTATGGAAGCAGATGGCCCGAGCGTGGAGCGGCCAGAGGTTGGGGGTGGCCTGGGGGGGTGTTTTAAACAGCTGACCCTTCGTTACCAGCTGCACACCCAACCACTGTTCCACCCATACTTCTTTCTCAGTGTGTCAGGCAGGGTTCTCTTAGAGAAATAAAATTCAGGATACTAGTAGTCTTTTTATATATCTATATATTGAGAAGGGTATATAAGATAAGAAAGAAAAAGTTAACTATAAAGTAATACAGATTGCTCGGTGCCACTTACTTGTGTGAGGCAACTAGAAGACTGGCAGTCCTTCAAATCTTGAGGGCTGCTGAGTAGTCCTCTGTAGAGCAATCCAGGCTATCTGGTCACAGGCAGCAAACGGCAGAGCAGGTTGCCAACAGTCAGCCAGATGACAAAGTCCAACAGTCCCCAGCTCAAGAGATATATATCCCAGGAGTGTGGCGAAGTAGGGCTTGAAGGATCCTCAACTCACAGCAACACAGTCCACGATTAGGTGTCCCACGGATAGTGTTGCTTGGAGGTCGAGGAACAGGATGAACAAGGCAGCTCTCTGGTCCAAAGATCCGGAAGCAAGAGAGAGGGCAGGACTTGCCACGTCCTTCCTATATCTGCCCTTCAATTAATCCTGCGTGTTCATTGGCCGTGCCATCACAACAGAACCACCAATCTTCTGTGGCCATGTTGGCATAACAAACCTACCCACTCACACTCAGCTTCTACATACCGAAATTTTGATGAAAAAATGTTATCTGGACCAAAAAAGGGAAAGCAAATAAATAGATGTATTAAAAAGTAAAGGATATAAACTGTTAGGATAATTTTATATAACATGTTCACATACATTTAATAGATTTATTGTGACTTCTTGTCAACATCAAGGTAAATTGTACACTAATGTCTGATAAGCTCTGAAATCAAATTCAATTCCATTACTTCATAGGAAGCCCCTCTACAGTTTAGTTTATTCATTTCAGATAAAGTGCAAAAAATGCCAAATCAGTCTGCTATACTTCAGTGTCCTGTTATGTAAAATCACGATGTTTTTAAGCAGCCATAGTGCGTTTATAGCACTCAGGAAAGGATGCAGAATGCAGTCATCATTATATACTTCATTCTTTATGTGCTGTGTGTAGAACAAGCTTATTGGATCTTTAGTCAAATACTGTTTATATGACATAAATTAGATTTCAACAAGAACTTACAAAGTGATCTCAGGTTTCAGAGTCCTTTTTTACATATACACCAGGAGCATATTTTTATGCTCACATTGTTCACAAAATCATAAATGAATATGAAAATGAATAAAAAAATGGATGTTTCATTTTATTTAAGGTATGACTTTGAAAAACTGGTACCTTCTAAAATGTAACAATTTAATACTGTTTAAAATATGGTATCAAATATATTTTTACTGAGAAGAATCTATAACCCAGGCACTATAAGAGATTCAAAGAGCCCTGTGACATAACGATTAAGCATATGGCTGCCATCTGAAAGGTCACTGTGTGTGATTCAAGGTCACCAGCAGCTGTCGGTGGAAAAGGTGATGCGCTGCTCCTGAAAAGATTACAGCTCTAGAATCTACTCTGTGCTATAGCGTCACGTAACTGCCAATTAATGATACTTTTTATTTTAGGAGTATAAATTGACTCCACAGCACTGATGCATAACAACAAAAAATTATAAGTGCTATAATACATTCCCTTATTTAATCATCTTGTAAATCTCTCAGTAAGGAACTGTCATCAATTAAACAACTAAGTAAAAAGCCAGGTTACAGAGCGCGGTAGTTGTAAACAAACACTCTGACTCTAGTTCTTAACATTTCAAATTCCTTTTCAGAGGACATGTTGTCCCTTTCAAACAAACCAAATAAACAGTTCATATTGAACTGCATAGAAGATGGAAAGATAATCACTTATCTGAATCAACTAATTTCTACTATTGTCTAGTTATTTTGATTTTCCGACTAATTCGAAGGTTATATTTTTTGTCTTTGGTTGTTTGAAATTGTTTTTAAATAGTGGGTCAAGGTGTGGGTTTATATTTACTTATTTTATTTGAGATTCTTTGCACTACTTGAAGTTAAGGTTTCTTCTCTCCCATAAAACTATCAGCCATGTTTACCTCAAATAGTATCTATATCCCATTATTGCTTCTTTCTTTCTGATAATCAACCATTTTTAGCGTTCCAGTTTCATCATTCTTGTCTCTGACTCTGGCTCCTGTCTTTTCTGTTACTACTATGTGCCATGATCTGGATATTAATCCTCTCCAAGCTTGAATGGGCAGGTAAATAATGGTAGACGTTCAAATTCTGATTAAACCGTGGTTTGGTAGTATCTGAATGTCTGTGTTTTCAACAAGTCCAGTTGTAAACCCCAGCATGTCTTTCATGTGACTTGCCTCATTTTTAAGACTCTAAAACCTGAAACTTTTCATGCATTCTTTTGGTGTGAGAAGCAAAGAACAAAGGTATAAACCACTCCAGAACCCTAAATTTTTGGTGTCATGACACTTAGATAAAAGACTTTGGACTTCACTTTTTAAAAAATCATTCTATTGGGGCCGGTCCAACTCTTATCATAATCCATAAATACATCCATTGTGTTAAGTTCATTTTTACATTTGCTGCCATCATCATTTTCAAAACATTTTCTTTCTACTTGAGTCTTTGGTACTGGTTCCTCATTTTTTACCCTCCCTCATGAATCCTTGATATTTTATAAACTATTATTATTTTTTCATGCCTTACACTGACCAATGTCTCCCTTCACCCACTTTCCTGTTGTCCATCCCCCTGGGTGTGGTTATATATAAATCATCATTATCTCTTCTCCTTTTCTCCGCCCACCTTTCCTTTACCCTCCTGCTATCATTACTCTGAAGATTGGTCCTAGGGTTTTTATCGGTCCTGAATTTCCTGTGTTTCCAGCTCTTGTCTGTACCCATGTACATGTTCTGCTTTAGCCAGTTTTGTAATGTAGAGTTGGGATCATGTTGTGCGGGGTGGGAGGAAGCATTAAATATCTAGAGGAAAGTTGTCTGTTTCATGAGAGCTATACTGCACCATGACAGACTTGTCTCTTCCTTGTGCCTCTTCTGTAAGAGGATGTCCAATTGTCTACAGACGGGTTTTGTCTCCACTCCACACTCCTCCTAAATCACAGTGATACCATTTTTTTTTGTGCTGAGTCTTTGATTCCATTGACACACAGACTAATGATCACACAGACTAATGTGCTTCTTCTATGTGGGTTTTGTTGCTTCTCAGCTAGATGGCAGCTTGCCTATCTCGAAGCCTTTAGGGGCCCAGATGCTGTGTCTTTTGATAGCCAGGCGCCATTAGCTTCCTTCACCACATTTGCTCATGCATCCATTGTGTCTTCAGCAATTGTGCTGGGAAAGTGAGCAACACAGAATGCTGGGTTATTAGAACAAAGTGATCTTGTGTTGAATGAGTACTTGAGTAAAAACCATTTGTCTGTCGGCTACATTAATACTTAACGTGTGTTCATAGATATAGTTCCCTATTGTTATATATAAATATAATTACAAATGTATATGTCTGTATTTAGACTTCTATAAATGTCCATTTACCCCCTAGTTCTTTACTCTCTTTCCTTTTACTCTCCTCTTGTGCTCCTCTCATGTTCAGCCTTCGTTCAGGTTTCAGTAATCCCTCTCGGTTACATTTCACTTGATCAAGCCCTACCAGGCATCCTACACCTCCTCACTATCAACTTTAGATTGCATTTTGTTCCCTTGTCCCTGGGTTTGTTATCACCCACTTCCTTACCCATGCCCTCCCCCTTTCCCTCTTGTATTCTCCCTTAAACCCTGCCAACTGGAGGCCCATTGTTTTCTCCTCTAGATTGTTTATCCCACCGATCTTATCTAGATAGACACATGGAGACAATAATAAGTGCAAAAACAAGAAAGAGCAAAACCAACCAACAAAAGAAAACAAAAATCAAAACAAAACAACAAAATATAAACAACAAAAGAGCAAGGAAAGAAAGAGAAGGAAAAAAAGCCTATAAATTGTTCAGTCTGTTTGTTGACCTTTAGGAGGGTTTTCCGGTAGAATTAGATGGGGTGCCATGTCCTGGCCCCAAGTCTGTTTTTGGTATTCCCCTGGGACTTCATTGCTTTGCTCCCCTTGGTGCTCTGCTGCAAGCTTTTAGCATTGCACCTCGGTGCGGTGGAGGCAGATCAGGCACAATCCCCACACTGTGCCTCCAGTCTTGGCCCTCACAGTGCTATGGGTCAGGGAGGGTTGTCATGTCTCAGGATGGGACTGGCCCTATGATCTTCCCCGTGTGTTGGCTGATCTGAGCAGGGATATCCTCCTCAGGACCCCGGTGGGACAGGATGGCTTCCACTCTCTCCTTCCCTCTTTGCTTGCCCCTGTGTGCTCTGATCAGGTGTGCCCCGCTCCCTCGCTGTAGCATCAGTGCTGTCCTTTGCAGGTAAGCCCAGCTCGGGACACCTTTGTCTCCCTGGAGCAGGCACAGATGTCTGCCTCCCTCCTTGCTTACACTTTTCACTTTGGACTTCACCTCACCACCTTTGGGAGACAGAAGCACTGGCAGCCCAGATCGAACTTTCTACATGGCAGACTTAAACTGCAAGGCTTGCAGTCTGAAACCAAGAGGGAGATAGGACCTTCTGCTCCAGACCTGGTTGCAGACACATCCAGGACCATTCAATACGGCCCTCACCCCCACCTTTGTGTGTTTGCCATCTTATTCTCCCAGGTGTTTCCTGCTTCTGTTTTGATACATGTCTGCTTCCCTGCTGTCCTGTGCAATCCTTGCCTCAATATTCCCCTAAGCCTCTCTCCCTGTGATGCTGTCAGAAGCCTCCTGCCCACCATTTGGGGGAATTCTCATCCCCAAATAGGTTTTGATTTCCAGTGTTTCTCTGCATGTTGCTGCCTCCCTGGTAACCACAAACTGCCACTCACCTGACCCTTTTAAGGGCTGTGTGATTTAAATCTGTTGATGTCTCTTCAGGATGTTGGTTCCCTACACTTTCTCCCTTCCAGCCCCTGACTCCATTTTTTTTTGCAGAGTACATGAACACGTGACTCCACATACCTCACAAAGATGGCTTCTCCCAACCTCCCCTCCCATGTTTATTGCAGGACAATCAAGTAGGGGGTCTTCCATCTCCCTCACCTTGATGGTATCCAGTGAACCAACCACAGAGTCAGTATAAGGGGACTTAGTGGCTAGCCAGCCTCTTCCGGTCCATCTGAGTACATCTTCTCCCAGTTCTTCCTGGTTTTCCAGGGTAGTCCTGCCCAGTTCCCATGGCTTACTGCTTTGGCTTTCCCCAGCTGCCCCACATCTGTTTTCTCCAGTTTACAAATAATTAGCTTGATTTTGGTTTGAGTGTTTGACCCATACTTTTTTGCCAGTTTGTTGTTTTCATTTTCCTGCTGCTTCATTTATCCTTTTGCTAAGCTTTGGCAAAAGGAATTGAAAGCAAGGACACTGAACAACGGATAACCCTGTTTCATAAACGGACTTTAAGCGCTCATCTGTCTTGACCCCCAGGGCCTGCTGTCTGCCTTTTGCCTATCCACCATGAATGAGCCCATTCACTGAGCCATTTATGTTCCCAATACAACTCTATTGAGCCAGTATATGTCCCAGCCAAGGATTCTAAGTTCCTTAGAGTGGCTGCATATACACTGAGCCAATTGACAGCCCCTCCATCCCCTCCAAAGGTTCCAGAAAGGCTACACATAAGCCAAGGGTTGTCTTTGAAAGTAATGGCAAGGCCACTCTAAGACTCCTGTCTTTGGAAGTTGTTGGCAAGTTATTCAGGCTAGTGATTCCCTTCCTCTGTCAGCCCTGAAAGATCACCCAAGCCAGTGGCCAACAAATGCCTGGCTCGCTGTCTAGAAAACAATCGGGACCCAGTTTGTGGGCAGAGACTAGATCCCCTGACCCACTGCCATGTACAGAGGCATCTGCTAAAGGCCCAAGTTTCACAGAGCCCTAGGTTCCACAGCACTGGCCAGAACTTCAAGTTAAGACCCAGTGACAATCTAACCTTCCTGCTGTTATGATTTCTGGATGGTCAATCAGGAATCCTTTCACAGAGGGCATTCTTTGTGTAGTGTAAGCTGTCTCAGGGCCAAATCTGACCCACAGACACTCCGTGTGGCCCCAGTACATTATAGCTGATGGGTATCCTGGCCACACCTGTAGAAGCTGGGGCAGGGTGATGTTGGCCCTGTTAAAATTCTACCTTTAATAGAGGCAGCCGAGGAGTTTGATTCTTGGCAATTTGCAAGCCTTTCGATCTAAGCGAACTCAAATAGATTAAGGATGACTAGACAATCCAGAAGAGTACATAGAGATTTTCCAGCACCCCACTCTAGCCTTTTAGTTGATTAATGACGATATAATGATAATTCTAGGACAGACTATGACAGACTTTGAGAAAAATCAGGTGGTAAAGGCAGCTAGGAAATTTGCAGAAAGTTTACATGTGATGAATGATAGGTATCTCAGAGAAGAAACAGCTGTGTCTTCAACTGACCCCACCTGGGATTATAATGATCCCAATCACATGGACACAGGAACATTTTCTGGTATCAAAAATGGACTAAAGACAGGCTGGCAAAAGGCTATCAACTATACCAAAGTGACAGCCATTAACCAGAGGACTAATGAAAGTCCCATACGTTTTGTAGTGCGGCTGTGAGAAGCCATTAGGAATCATGTCATGGTGAACTTAGACTCATATGAAAGGCAAGGTCTACTCAGACATTATCTTCTCACATAGGCTGCATCAGACGCCTGAAAGAAAGAAAAAAAAAAAGCTCCAGAATTTAGTGCAATAGCCAAAAGGAGCTACTCTAGAAGAGATGGTTACTATTGCCAATGCAATCTTTTGCATTATACGTTCCAAGAAAAAACCCAGGCACAAGAGAAGGACAGAAGGGAAGATGCTAGACATGCAGGTATTGGCCTCCATGACTAAGCAGGTTCCAAGACCCCTCCTCAGTCATGTATATGTGTGTGTGTTTCAGCATTTGTGCAATGGGGCAAAGGTTGTTCTCATGGAAACAGGTCTCCCCAAGGTCCATGCTTGTAAACAAACTGGTCAGTGGCAACACGCTGTCCTATGGAGAAACTCAATAGAAGAGTGATCACTGGTGGGTCCTCACCTGCTACCTGGATGAAACAGCCCAGCTGGATGGCCCCGCAGCAAAGGGTTGCTGTCTCTGGTCTGGAACTTCAGTTGTGCATGGATGCTGGAAGGTGGGCAAATACATTTTTTCCTATTTTGGTATAGTGCCTTCTCTCCTTACCTCTTTCCATGGACCCCTGAAACAACACACAGGCACCAACAAACACTTTATAGAACCCTTTAAGATGCCTCTGGGACAACTTTTATTTCACTCAAAACTTTCTAATAGTCTTTTGAATATCCACCTTCTCTTATGGACTGAGATGTATTGTCTAACCTACCTATCTCCATAGTCATAAGGGTTCCTATGAGTCCCACTATAGCTTTCCAAATAGTCCTTACCTCTGAGAAGCTGTCATGACACATTAAGAACAGGGTGCCAAATCAGGGAAGTTCTAGAAGCTGTCCAAACACCCGTTGATGTGGCAAGAGTGCACCGTGTAGAGCTTCAGAAGGGTGGTTCAGAAGTTTCTGTGGACAACCGAGTGGTTGACCGGGCAGCCAGGCAGGCAGCCCTTGGCAAGCAGCTCCTGGAATCCACAAATTCTGTGATTCCCTAAACCAGCTTACTTTCCTGAGGAAGTAGAGAGGCTCACATCCAGGAATTCTGCCTCTGACTGGATAGCTCTCCTTGCCACAAGGTTACAGTGAAAAATTGTAAAAAACTTTTCATAATACCACCCATTGTAGCTATAAACCTTTTTGAGCTGCTCACTCAATAGTTCTGTGGGGCCAGCTTCATCTCAGTTATCTAGTCAGTAACCTCTCCCTGGACCAGTTGCCAGAGCAGCAGTCCCCAAGGGGCTCTACTCCCCCTGCTCAGCATAGTGGATTTTACCCCAGGGAAGGCTGGCAGGCAGATTTCACCCAAGGTCCAGCTAGCCAAGAATTCAGCTATCTTCTACTGTTTCCAGACACCTTAACCAGGTGGACTGAAGCACACCCCACCCAAATTGAGAAGGCTCATGAATTGTCTAAAAGATTACTTCAGGAAATTATTCCTTGATTTGGGCTTCCCAAATGATTGCAAAGTGATAACAGTCTTGTTTTCATCTCCCATATTACACAGGCCATCTCGCTTTGCTTGTTTGTTTGCTTTTGTGGGCATCACTGCCCTCTGGTAGGAGTAAGAGGCCCAGCCTTGCTCCTGGTGAGCTGTTGCTGAATTTAACCGCCAACCTAGTGGGCTACATTCCCACACACATCCACTACAGCACCGGGGCTCAGTCCGAGGCCATCTCTTAACACTTAGGAGTAACCTATAGTCTCCACTGCACACGGAACAAGTAGAGAGAACTCACCAGGAAATTGACACAAGAAAATCAGGTGAACTGGAATAGAACTGCCACCAGCTCTATTACATCTCAGAATCATCACACAGAAACCTCCAGGTTTAAGTCCCTTCGAAGGGCAACCCTTCCTTATAACAAAGCCAGCTAGAAACTCTAAGGTGTTCTTAATACAGCAATGTGCATAAGAACAGCCCAATGACAGAAAGCATTGAATCAGTATGGACTTATCCATGTCCAGGTCCAAGGGGAGGAAAAGCTAACCTCCTGTGCCTCCCTGGAGACCTATTCTTATAAAAACCTGGAAGGATGAGTCCTACATTTCACAGCTCCAGTCAATCTGGAAGGAGCTCTTCCCAGTAATTCTCTCTATGGCCACTGCTGTTAAAGTGGCAGGGCAAAGTGCTTGGATCCACCATTCATGGGTAAACGGTGGAAGCATCACAACAGGACCCACCAGATGCCGATCAAACAGAGGAGCATTTCTGTGAACTGTTGGGCAGTCTTAAGATGGTATTTTGTGACTGCCTGAGACAGATAATGGCTCTGTAGTAAACCCTACCTCAGACCCACGACCGTTATTGAGCTAGTAAATACTTTCACACAGTCCCTGTGTTCAAAGTAAACCATCCCCTATGCCTGTCAGTCTGGAGTTAAGACCTCCTGATGGTCCCTTTCAAATCTTCCAGTGTGACACTAGAACACACTTCTGAGGGCAGTGCTGCCTCATAGCATTGCCTCAGTCCTACCTAAACTGTTCATCTGTTGTGTTTCTTCCCGAAGTTGTCAGGTTAATAATGACTTTAAGCCAAGTGTGACAACCCCAGATAATCAGTGCCTGGATGATCTCAACCTCTCCTCCGTGGGTCCCTTAGTGGACAGCCCCTCCCAACAGAGTTGGAAGGGTGTGGACCCCAAAGCCCCACATCAGGTGCTGCAATAGCATAAAGCAGCCAGAGACATAATCCCACAGGACCCTCAAAGATTTGGGTCCATACTCCTTCAGTGGGGAAGTGTTAGGTAGCTAGCTTAGGGGCAGGGGAGTTGTCCCTCTCATGCCTGCAAAGGTCCCCATACGGGAGATTGGAAAGGAATCTGTTAACCATTGGACACCCGTAAGAAGACCCCAAACTGAATATCCACAGACAAAAGTCTCCTAGATCCAGGCAAAACCAATGCCTCGGACACACACACATTATATACATGGCAGGTGAGCCTAACTCAGTCAACACAGTCAACCAACACTTTCAACTACCATCCTCCCAGCTAGGGGGGCAGGATAGGAGAAAGGCAGGGAGCATGCACCTTACCGCCTTGCTCACTTACCCCCTTGCAACCCTCTCCTGCCACTCTCTCCTAACCAGTCTCTTTTGCTCTGCTCTCACTCAGAGGCATAATATAAGGAGGGCCTCTAGCACGTGGGGAAGCACAAGTCTCTTTGTGCCCCCTCAGAGTCTAGTGGTTCTAGGGCCACTTTGGGCCCACATGAACCTGGCCTCTTGGCATCGTGGACTCCAGGGATGTCTCTCAGACACCAGGGATTCTTCAGTGTGTTAGTCTAGGTAAACTAGTGAAACAAATTCATAGACCTGCGTATGGATATAAAGGAAAGGTTTATATACAAGAGGAAGAAGCATTTAGAAAGCATCCTAACCCAGCTCAGTCCAAGGTCATAAATCCAATATTAGCCCATATGTCCAATACCCGTCAATAAAGTCTCCTTCCAACCTATGAAGGACATATGAATGACACCAAGACAAACACAGGCCAGTGAGTGCAAAGTCTTGTGTAATCAGCTGGGATAGAAGCATCCCGGCACTGGCAGGGGTCTCTCTGTGGCTTCTCCAGTCCCAGAGGTCTGGTTGTTCCATCAGGACAAGCCCATGTGGTTTCCCTTCCGGCTCCTCCAGTCTCCAAGATCAGGATCTATCAACATGTTGTCATCTCGTCAGTGGAGACTCCAAGAGACTTATCTCTGGTCTCTCACTTCCAAAGGGAAAAATTGTGAGATTTCCTAGAATTCTCAGATAAAGCCATGCCCACACAGAGGTTTCATTGGCTATCTCTAGGTTGACAGGTTAGACTCCACCCCTACATTCTTAGTCAAATTGGGACCAGAGTACGTGACTGCCATACTCAGTGTCATATTCATTTCCACGGGGTGGTTTGTACCCAGTCGTTACCCCAGTGTGGCTTCCATGGAGCTTGGCATATTTTCCAGATATAGTGTGTAACCTTTAGAGAAAGCACGGTGTGAACTTTCTTCTGTCCTGCACATAACCTCACTTGGATTACAAAATGGGCCTCCGTGTGCATTCTTTCAGCATGTGAAGCAAAGATTGATGTATAAACCACTGCAAAACCTAGTACCTCTTTCTTTATATTATTTCCCTTTTCAATAGTATTCAAATTTGTGTTCAATTCATCTTTTGATTTTTAATCTGGGTTATTTGTATTTCAGTTTCAGAAATTCTATTTAGTTATTTAAAAATACTTCACTCATTTATATTTGGCTGCAGATATTAATTTGTGACTTATTTTTAACAAGTTAAGGAAACCCTTTTGTTTAGAATATATTCCCTGATAATTTCAATCACTATTTTTATGCGTATTCTTTCTTGTTTCTATATAGGTTCATGTGTTAGTCTAGGTAGACTAGAGAAACAAATTCATAAACATGCATATGGATATAAGGAAAAGGTTTGTTTATATACTAGAGGAATGGAACTTTGAGAAAGCATCCCAACCCAGTCCAGTCCAAAGTCATAAGTCTGATTTTAGCCCAAATGTCTTATACCAGTCTATAAAGTCTCCTTCTGGCTCACAAAGCATCTTCAGACACTGACATCTTGTCTTGTCAATGGAGTGACTACCAACAAGTGGGGAGATGGTCTCTCATCTCCATGAGGGGAAATATTGTGAGACTTCCCAGAATTCTCAGAGAAAGGCATGTCCACACACAGGCCTCAATGGCTATCTCCAGAGTGACAGGCTAGACTCCACCCCTAAATGCCCAATTATGAAATTGACATCTAGTACATGACAGCCACAGTTCAGTTATATCTGTAGTTCCCCAATTATTGACAGTAATAATTTGAGGTTGAGAATAAACCTTTCTTCTTCCTGAGAGGATGATTTTATTTCTCTGCCATTTGTTTCTGGGCCCTTACTAGTATGGGGCCCTTACCAGGTTGGAGCCCCTTAGCAGACAGGATTATTTCCAGTTAATCTTAAGTATCTAAGGACACAATATCACATGAAAGAAAGTTTACCTCAAGTTCAAATTTTCCCAGAAAAGAAAGCCATGCAGAAGCTTAGATGGACCCCTACCTAAACAAGGTGAATATTTTAAATTTAGTTCTCCTCATTCTAGAATGCTACCACGATTAAATGTCAACATCTGGCACGCTTTATCAACCTAGCAAACTCTGCCCAGGAGTCAAGTTCAATAATAAAATTATTTTTGTTAGTTTATTTTACAAAATTTAAATTTACACATTAAAGAACACAATCCCTAGTGGCATGATTTTAAAGAAAATTTTATTTTTCTGTCTGTCAATACTTTACTCTTTGATAAGTAAATATTTTCACAGGTAAAATCCCTTACTTGAAAAATAAAAAGCAAAAAAAAAGTAAACATAAGATCTCTGTCTGCCCTTGTTAAAATAATGACTTTCATAGAATTCATTTAACATTTGCTCAAACTTATAGCAAATTACATATAGCATTATGATTAGCACTGCTTTATCAATTGTTTGTTGAAGAGGTCAATTTATTTAATGAGTACTAAGCCAAAGGAAAGAAATAATGCAGGGTTTGAAAATATATAAGAAGACCTATTAGTGAAATCTCCACATTTTTCCTGTGAGCATACACAATACCATTGATGAATCAGTTATGGGGATTTTGATGATTTCTATGTGGCTTTTCTTGTATAAAGAACTAGTTGTTTCTTCACCAGATTGGCAGGTGAGGTAGCCATGTTGGGGACACATAGATGGGAAACCTCCCACCGTAGACTGGCTTCTTCTGCTATTGGTTGGTTTTCTGTAGTCTATATTCCTGTGCCTCTACACCCCAGATGTCATGCTGTGCTCTTGTTTCCAGATCCAAGAGTCTGTTCAGCTAGTGTGAACACTGCCTTTTCACTATCAGGACATTTTCACTATCTCCTTAAGTCTCTCCCACTGATAAAGAGATATGTCTTTTTATTTTTGAAATGTGTCTTATCTGCCTTTCACCTTCTTTCTGCTGGAGAGGTGTGTGGGAAAACTTGTTTCTATTTCTCTTTTGTTTTAGGATTCCTGACATCCTCTTGCTCATTTCTTTCTAGCTAACAGCCCCCTTCAGGGAAAGTCAGCTTTCCCTTCCCATTTTTTCCCTTCAAATATTTTCATCTTTCTACCCACTAGAGGAAGTGCTCTCTCCAACATCCTACCATCTCTATTTAATTGGTATATGTGCCACGCCATATCCATCTATGGTTATGTGGATTTCAGATCACTGGCCTTGTGATTTGCTTCAACTCTTTAGCATAATGCGTGACAAAACAGATATACATATTTAGGAAAACTAGCTGAGTACCTTACTTTGAAATTTACCTGTTCAGACCCTTTCCTCTGCTCCATGAGAGAACGATCTGTTGATTAACTCTTTTAAAAGACCCAAATAAACTAGACAGATAATTGTTGTCTGTCACTGTGAATCTTAAAATTCCTCAATGGTATAGAAAAAAAACATACTTTGCATGGAAAAACACTTTTAACTCATACAGAAGTGGAAAATAAGGATGTGAAGTTAGGCTATCCTTTTTAAGTTTTCTCTGTGAACTGTGCAGAATAATCTATTGATTCCTTGAATCTTTGAAATACTTCTTGTGTTAGAGGGTTTTCTAGTAAAGTAAACTCAGTGATGTCTGTTGTGTTAATCTGGTAGACTAGAGAAAGAAATTCATAGAAACTCATATGTGAGTAACAAAGAAGTTTGTATATAAGAGCAGTTAAATATTCAGGAAACATCCAAGCCCAGTCCAGTCATACCCCATAAGTCCCATGTTTGCCCATGTGTCCAATACCAATCTTTAAGGCTCTCCTCAGACTCATGAACACATTCAATGATGACAAATGCAAGATTATCACAGACCAGTGAGCATAATGTCTTTGGATCCAGCGGTGCTGTAAGCATCGCAGTGCTTGCAACAGTCTCCACATGGCTTCTCTGGCTTCAGAGGTCTGATTGCATCAGGGAAGTTCCATGTGTCTTGTCCACTGAATGAATTAGTGATGAACTAAATTGATCTAATTAATCTCACTTGGGCGGTCCACTGCTGATAGCTTCTCTGACTAGTAGGCTACATAGCAGATGAACCAAAGAAAGATGAACCAGGTGTAGAATCCAAATCCTGCAATAGGAGTGAGCTAACTTCTACACATTGTCAATTTATACTAGAAGTCTAAACCCAATATAAAACTCTCTCAAACATATCAAGGCTGTGACCAGATTAAGAGAGCTATTCTCCTCACAACCATTTAGCTGCTTTAAATAAAAGATCCTATTTACTACAACTGGGCAGCAAGCAGAGCAAAGTAACCAAGTTCCCAGGGAATCTTGAAAATAGATTTCTGATTTAAGAGACAGGATTTGGCATCTTACCAAACTTGAACAGAATGCATACATAAGAGTCAGCAGAGATACCTGGAACAAGCTATTGGCTTTTTGTTTGTTTCATTATGTTTTGTTTTCAGTTTGCCCTATTCTACATAAGATAGTCAAGATAAACAATCTCTAGGAGAAAACAGGAAGACCAGTGGTTCAGGGATGGAGGGCGGGGGGA
>PVJH01018227.1:0-45752 GCA_004026705.1 Nesogale talazaci | reverse complement strand
CCAACCATAAAATTATACTCACTGTTACTCCATAACTGTTCATTTCACTGTTGCTATGAATCGGGCCACCCCTGTGAAAGGACGGTGGCCCGTCACAACCCACAGGTGGAGAACCGCTGCTCTAAAATAAGATGGCTCAAGGAGAAAATATTTGGAAATAAATATGGCAATATGTGTACAAATATGCTTGATACAAATGATGTACTGAATGTTGTAAGAGCCCCCAGTAAAATTCCGGGGCGGGGGGGGGGGGGGGGAAGGAGCTGATTCCAAGGGCTCACATACAAAAATAACGTGTTTTGGAAATGTTGATGGCAACATATGCACAAGTGAGCTTCCTACAATTGAATGATGGATTGTTATAAGATTTGTTAGAGGCTGAGCCCTGGTGGCGTAGTGGTTGAGTCCAGGACTGCGCGCACTGGCTTGGTGGTTCAAATCAGCAGCAACTCTCCAGGAGTAAGGCTGGGCCTCCCACTCCCACCAGAGGGCAGTGATGCCAAAAAAAATTTTTTTTGTAAGAGCTCCTGTGGCGGTCATGTGCTTATGTCAATTTCATGATTGAGATGTAGGGGTGGAGTCTAGCCTGTTAATCTGGAGACAGACATTGAGTAGTCAATGAGGCCTCCGTGTGGGCATGGCTTTCTCCTGAGATTTCTGGGAAATCTCACGATATTTCCCTCATGGACATGAGAAGCTATCTCTCCAGTTGCTGGGAGTTAGTCTCAGAGATGATGAATTATGGACAAGACAAGATGGCAGCATCCCAGGAGCTGGAGGAGAAGCCACACGCCACACAGCCTTACCCTGATGGAACCAGACCTCTGAAACTGGAGAAGCCACGTGGGGACCCCTGCCAGCGCTGAGTTGCTTCTACCACCACTGGATGCTTTGATGGACCCTGAGCCCTGGAAATGAGGAGCCATGAGGGGACCCCTGCTGGCGCCGGGACTCTGCACCCACTGGCCTGTGACTTTGTGAGTCGGAAGGAGACATTATAGATTGGTTTTGGGCATATGGGACTTATGACTTTGAACCGGACTGGGCTGGGATGCTTTCTTAATGTCATATTCCTCTTGTATATAAACTGTACCCTTATATCCATATGTGAGTCTATGTATTTGTTTCTCTAGTTTACCGGCCTAACACAGCCCCCCAAAGAAAGTGATCAAATAAATAAAAACAAAAACAAAGTAAAGTAACATGAATGAGAAAAGAATGAGCATACAAAAGTACCCAAACTGTATAGAGTAGACATTACAAATACCTCATTCTAATTAAACAGAATTCTTATCAATAATCAGTCCATAATGTTAAGGAAAATATTTTTTATCTTAAATCAAATAATTTCAAAATATAAAGGCTGACGGAAAGAATTAAGAGCAGGGTCATCGTGCCCATAAACTAACCAGTTTGGAGGGCTACAGGAATTAAAAAGAAATTCAAGCTTACATACCTTAAAGTTTGCTCTCCCGATTCCTGCATCTTGACTTTTTTCACCTGAAAAAATATATACAAAGGTACCAATGTAATGATCCATTTCTGAGATCACCTAGCGTACTTACGTGGCAGGGTTATTTATTGTTTCATTTTGCTTTGCTTAGATATTTGGAATTGAAGCCCTGGTCGTGCTACGGGTTAGGCACTGGGCTGCCAGCCACACGGTAGGTAGTTCAAATACAGCAGCAGCTCCTCAGAAGAAAAATGGGGGTGTCTGTGCCTGCAAACACTCACTGCCTCGGAACCTACAGAAAGTCTACGCTCGCCTATAGGTCACTCTGAGTTAGAATAGACAGTGGGATTGATTTGGGTTTATAATTTATCATTGAATCCCTGGCGGCACAGTGGTTCAGGTCCTCGACTGTAAACTAAAAGGGGGTGGCAGTATGGTTCTGTAAAGATTACAGCCTTAGAAACCCTATGCGGAGTTTCTAGTCTATCCTAGAGGCTCACTGTGAGTCGAAATCAACTCTGGCAGTGGGGCTGGTTTGAGTTTATTTTCGACTTAGATTTGCATGCAGTGGTTTTCTTCTTTTTAAATCAAAACACTGTTTTTCAGGCATGGTACAATGTTAACTAGTATAAAGTATGTTACCTTAGATTAAGTCATTAGATTTGCTGTAGGCTAGAAATAGGAATGCATACTGAAATTATTCTGGTATAATAAATTAAATAAGAGCTAGTGAAATACCATACCATATCTAGTCAGATAATGGTTATCAGAAAAACAGAAATCAGCAAGTATTGGAGGGGATGTGGAGAAACTGGAGCCCTCATCCATTGCTAGTGGGAATGCAAACTGACATAGGTGCTACAGAAAGGTCTGGAAGTTCCTCAAAAAGTTAAACATGGAATTTCCATTATGTCCTAGCACTTCTCTTTTCCTTCTTTCTACTATATATTTTTTAATGTGCTTATTTGCTATGTGTCTCTTTTGTATTGTTATTTTATTTTTTAAGTAATAGTTTTATTGACATGTTATACAATCCATTATATCCATTCACATACAATTTCGTTGTTCAATCCCATTCAGTGAAGTTATACAATCATCAATGCTATCAGTTCCTCATTTCCCCCGTCCTAGCATTTCTAATTCTAGGTATATACCCAAAAGAGCTAAAGCAGAAAAGCAAAAAGATACTTGCACACCAATGATCATCACAGCACCACTATTCAAGACAGCCACAAGGTGAGACTGCTCAAATGCCCATGAAGAGATGAACGGATAAATAAAATGTGGTAAACACACATAATGCAATGCTATTCACCAATAAAGAAAAATGAAGCTCTGGAACATGGAACAATACAGATGAACCTTGAAAACTTATGCTAAAAAAAGGGGAAACAAGGCGATCACTGAGGGCATGAACAAGAGTGGTGAAGAAAGCTGATGGTGCCCGGCTATCAAAAGAGAAAGCATCTGGGGTCTTAAAGGCGTGAGGGTACACAAGGAGCCATCTAGCTCAGGAGCAACAAAACCCACCATAAAAGAAGCACACCAGCCTGTGCGACCATAACGTGTTGAAAGAATCAGGTAGCAGGCACCAAAGAACAAAAATCAAATCAATATGTGCCGGCCTTCCTGATATCATCACTGAAGACAAATGGGTATAGAGGCAAACAGAGTGGAGGAAGCTGATGGTGTCCAGCGACCAAATGATAAAGCTTCTGGGGGCTTAAAGGCTTGAAGATAGATGAGTGACCATTTAGCGCAGAAGCAGCAAAGCCCACATGGAAGAAGCACACTAGCCTGTGTGATCAAGCGGAGTCAAAAGGAGTAGGTATCAAGCATCAAAGAACAAGAATCACATCACTACAAATGAGGGGGGAGAGCAGGGTGGAGACCCAAGGCCCACCTGTGGGCAACTAGACACCCCTTTATAGGAGAGTCACAGGGAGGAGACAGGTCAGTCAAGGTGCAGTGAGGCGGCGATGAAGCATACCACTTTCCTCTAGCTCCTGAAGGCTTCCTCCCCCTAACTATCATGGTCCCAGCTCTACCTTACAAATCCAGCTGGACTGGAGGAGGTGCAATGGAAGAGATGGGAACTGGAAACACAGGGAACCCAGGGCAGATGAGCCCTTTGGGGGCAGTGGTGAGAGTGGAGTTACCGGATGGGTGGAGAAAAGGTGGGGTAGAGAGAGGGAGCCAAATACAAGGATCTACACATAACCTCCTATCTGGAAGACAGACACTGGAGGAGTGGGCAAGGGGAGATGTCGGGCAGTGTAAGATATGACAAAACAACAATAAGTTATAAAGTATTGAGGTTTGGTGGGGCAGGGGGAAGCAAGGACGAAGGGGAAAGGATGAGAAGCTGACATCAAGGGCTCAAGTGGAAAAACGGATATTTGGAGAATGATGACGGCATCAGGCATGTGAAGGTGCTTGGCACAGTATATGTGTTTTATGTATTATGAAAAGCGATGTATGAGCCCCCAATAAAATGATATTTTTTTAAAAAGGGGAAAGAAGACATTATGTTGAATGAAACAAATATTGTATGTTCTACTTATATGACATATCTAGAGATTAAATGAACAGATTAAAGTTTATTAATGCTTACATGCAAGTTCAGAATAAACCTAAGGAAAATTAAAACAAGTTCACAAGAGTCAAAATATGACTGAGTCTGCCCCACCCCAAAAGAAATGTGACCGTGAGTCTATCCCACTTGAATTTTGAAGTCTTCAAGAACAGAGCTGATGCATTAAGACCTGATGAGCTATGGGGGGACACCAAGACCATCATTCGTGAAAGCGAAAGGTTATTAAAAAGACAGGAAAGAGGTTGAGGCCCGGTGGCATTGTGGTTGAGTGCGGGCTTGGCAGTTCAAACCTAGCAGCAGCTCCCCAGGAGCAAGGCTGGGCCTGCTACTCACACCAGAGGGCAGTGATGCCAAAAAAGAAAAAGGACAGGAAAGAAAAGATCAGAAAAAAGGATCTAGGTGGATGTCAGAAGGGAATGAAACTTGCTCTCAATCACATGGTAGCTAAAGCAGATAGAAGAAGGATGAAGTCAAGGAGCCTAATAGAAATTTCAAAGGACAGCTCGAGAAGACAAACACAAACATTATAACAAAATGTGCACGGTTAGAATTAGAAAACCAGAAGAGGGGGCTGAGTCCCGGTGCCGTAGTGGTTGTGTGCGGGACTGCGGCCCACTGGGAAGGAGGTTCAATTCCAGCAGTGGGGCTGGGCCTCCTACTCCCACCACCGGAGAGCAGTGATGTCCGCCCCCCCCCCAAAAAAAAAAAAAAAACCCAGAAGAGAAGAACATGCTCAGCATATCTGAAACCAAAAGAAATCAAGAAAAAGTTCAAGCCTCAAATTGCAATTTGGAAAGATTCCATAGGAAAAATATTGAATTATGCAGGAAGCATCTTGCAAGGTGCAAGAAAAGGTAGAAAGAATACAGAGTCATTGTACCAAAAAGACCATTTCAGGAGGGGGCAGATGAGCGAGAAGCAATGGTGCAAAAATGGTGAAGAAAAAACTCAAACTGCTCTGAATGCATAAGCCAAAAAACAAGGCTCCAGGAATTGAAGTGCTTCAGTAAGCTGAAGAAGCATTGGAAGCACTCTTGGCAGTGCCAGGAAGTTTGGAAGACAATTATTCGGAAAATATATTTGTACCCATTCCAAAGAAAGATGACCCAACAAAATGCTCAGACTATAGAATGTGATCATTGATATTGCGCAGAAGTAAAATTTTGCTTAAGATCATCCAACAGCTGTTACAATAGCACACTGAGAGGAAACGGCCAGAAGTTCAGGCTGGATTCAAGCGAGGAAATCAGAGTTATCATTGCTGATGTCAGATGGCTCTCAGCTCAAAGCGAACACCAGTAAGATGTTTACTTGTGCTTCACTGACTATGCAAAGGCATTAGACTGTGTGGACCTTAATAAATTGTTGATAGTACGGGAATTCCAGAACACTTCATTGTATCCTCTCACCATAGCAGTTAAATCTGTGTACTGAGAAGCTTGACTTAGCATCAGGTTTGGAGGGAGGCTAACAACCTGTGGTATGCAGATGACACAACCTCGCTTGCTTAACGTGAGGAGGACTTGAAGCACTTGCTGAGGAAGATTGAGGGCTGCAGCCTTCAATATGAATTAAGACTCAATATAAGGAAGACCAAAATCCTCGCGACGGGACCGGCAGCCTGCCTGGACAAATGGTTGGGTTGTCAAAGGTTTCATCTCAATTGGATCCACAATCGGAGTTCCTAGAAGCAGCAGTCAAGGGCTCAAAAGACACATTGCATCAGGTAAATCTGCGACGCAAGACCTCTTCGAAACCTTGAAGAGCACGGGTGCTATTTTGAGGACTGAGGTGCGCGTGACCCAAGCTGTGGTATTCCCGTCGTATCAGAGGCATGTGAACACTGGACAGTGAGTAAGTTAGCCTGAAGAAGAACCGATGCATCTGAATTATGGTGCTGGAGAATACTGGAAGTACGATGAACTGCTAAAGGGACAAACATATCTGTGTTGGAAGAAGAGCCCCGGGCGCGTAGGTGGCTGAGTGTGGTTCAAATCCAGCGGCGGCTCTCAGGAGCAGCGCTGGGTAGCGCCCATGACCATCAGAGGGCAGTGATGCCCCCCAAAAAATCTCTGAGGAAAAAAAAAAAGAAGTAAGGCCGGCCAGAGTGTACTCAGAGGCGAGAAAGAGGAAGCTCCTCAAAGAGCTGGATTCACATGGCAGCTTTATCATGGCTCAGCACAGGGCACTTGTGAGGATGGTGCAGGGCTGTGCAGTGCTCTGTACAGGGCTACGCCGCCGCCTTGATGGCACTGAACAGAACAATGAAATGACAAATATTTTGCTACGTGTATTTTGCCATAATTTAAAAAAAATTCAGGAATGCTTCACTTTGATAAAAGAGACAAAAACAATTTAGAGGCTGAGCCAGTTCTTTGTTTGCCATTTGTTCCCTTTCTTTTTTCTAAGCCCAAAATAACAGCTTTTTTTTTTTGGTGGGGGGGGGGGGTGTGTGCATCACTGCCCTCTGGTAGAAGCCCAGCTCCTAGAGAGCTATTGCTGGATTTGAACGGCCAACCCTGTGGGCCGCAGTCCCGCACACAAACACTACGCCACCGGGGCTCAGCCCCAAAATAACAGCCTTTAAATCCCCTTTTGCTGTTTTCTGAGAATGTCTCCCAAGCTTCATTCCTTTTTCTGTACTGCAGTCTAGGGTACACCTTCATAAGCATGTCCTTGGTATCAGTTCCTCATTTCCCCCTCCCACATCGCCCCCCACCCTCACAATTCCTTGACAGTTTATAAATTATTATTACTTTGTCGTGTCTTACACTGTCTGATGTCTCCCTTCACCCACTTTTCTGTTGTCCAGCCTTTAGGGAGGGGGTTATATGTAGATCCTTGTAATTAGTTCCTCTTTTCTACCTCACCTTCCCTCCACCCTCCTGGTATCACCACCGGTTCTGAGGGGATCATCTGTCCTGGAATCCGTGTGTTTCCAGTTCCTATCTGTACCAGTGTGCATCCTCTGATCTAGTCAGATGTGTAAGGTAAAATTGGGATCCTGATAGTGCGGGAAAGAAAGCATTTAAGAAAAAAAAAAAAAAAAAAAAGAAAGAAAGCATTTAAGAAACAGAGGAGGCTGAGCCCCAGTGGCAAAGGCTGGGCCTCCTACTCCTACCACCAGAGGGCAGTGATGGCCCCTCCCCCACCCAAAAAAAGAAGTAGAGGAAAGTCGTATGCTTCTTTGTTGTTACACTGCACCCTGACCGGCTCCTCTCCTCCCTGTGACCCTTCTGTAAGAGGAGGTCCAGTTGCCAACAGATGGGCTTCGAGTCTCCACTCCGCACTCCCCCTCATTCACAACGATATGATTTTTTGTTCTCTGATGCCTGATACCTAGTCCCATCGACACCTGCTTCTTCCATGTGGATTTTGTTGCTTCTGAGCTAGCTGGCCACTTGTGTATCTTCAAGCCTTTAAGACCCCAGATGTTGTATTTGTATCTTTTGATAGCTGGGCACCATCTGCTTTCTTCCCCACATTTGCTTAGGCATCCACTTTGTCCGGCTCTCATGTCGGGAAGGTGAGCATCATGGAACAGGTTAATAGAACAAAGTGTTCTTGCATTGACAGGGTACCTGAGGGGAGGCCCAATGTCCATTTGCTACCTTAATACTAAACCTAGAGATAGACTAATTTTTCCTTAAAATTTTGAATATAAATTTATTTTTCAAAACCCTAACCCAGATGCATACAAAATAAGAGATCCATTTATTCCACCACCTCTGTAAATTATTAATGCCGCATCTGGTGTGTCAAAACTCAAACTCAATTCACTGAGTTGATTGCAACTCACAGTGACCTCATCACGCAGGGAAGACCTACCCCTGTGGATCTGAGACTTTAACTCTTTAAAAAGTAGAAAGTGCGGTCTCTCTCCCCTGGATCGGATAGCGGTTTCAAACTGCTGGACTTTTAGTTAGCAGCCGAATACATCTTTTTAAAACTTGAATTCTGAGAACACCTTTCGTAGCTATAATGGGTTTCTTAACCCTTCAAACTTTTTTTGTTCTGAATTTTTGTTGAAACCATGTAATTTCAGTGTTGAAAGACATTTAGACTAACATGGAAAAAAATTTTTTTGAGGTAATAGGATTGTGATGGAATTAGTGGGACACATATGTCCCAGGTATGTGTGATTCAGTTGGTCAGTGAAACCTGGTTGGTGAGATAAGACCAGTTTCTTCTGGTTTCACCCAGTTATATATGTCGCCACCAGATGGCAGTACCTATCAAAAGTAGGACAGCTTCACACTAAACCGGAGGCGGGGGGAAAAAAGTAAGTGGGCATTATATGTCCCACAAGCCACAACAGGGTTAAAAATGTTTCCTAGGGAACGTCTTGATTAAAAGCCAAGAGCTAGTACCCGTTTTCATGCTTCAAAAGCGTTCCAATTGAATAATAAATAAGCAGCTTCCAGGAGTGAAAAAGGAGGTGGGAGAGGAAACTGTTTACTTGGTATAAAGATAGTGATCACATAAGAAACCTATTCTGCCAGCAAAGGGTAAAAACTGGTGGCAAAAAAGAGAAAGACAAAGGACCCGAGACTAGATGTTATGCTGTAATACAAACAATGAGCTAAACAAAAAGGACAGTTCAACAAGGAAGACTAAAAACAGACAGTGGAGTTAAAATAATGTAACATCTCTCTCCTGACATAGAGGTAAAGAGTGGGCTAAAAATCTTGATTTATCATATTTTTCTATTCATTTTTTAGATCTCTACTAGAGGAAATCTCTACTACAGATCTCCTCAAAGTCTGAAATTTGCTTTCTATTCTATTTCTTAATAGTTAATAAGGAAATGATGTCCTGTATCATCATTAAATCTATTCTTAAGCACTTCGAGTTTTCAACTGTCTTGATCAAAGTAACTGGTTTACATATCATGTTATAAAAGTTGAACACCATGGCATGGGAATAAAGCAGAGTAGAAAAGATGGTCTGCCAGCAGCTCAGCTTCACGAGTCTCACCGTGAATAGATCAGAAGTAACTAGCAAAAATGCCCGTTTCAATAGTAAGCAAACACATGAGTAATTCAATATTTAACACTGAAATTATGACTAGAGTTTTGTTTTACTGCATTAAAAACTCAATGACAGGATTTTCCCTTGATATATTTATTGTCTATAATTCAGCTCTATGTTCCTACAATCTTATAAACACTGTGGAGGGCAATTTTTAACCCTTCCATTTACTTGATGATCATTATTCCACATGGAAATGACTGACATTTCAAGTGTTTTGAAAGGTCTTTCCCCCAGTTGTTTATGTCTTCCTACTTTGTACTTACCTCATCAAAAAGGGCTAAAAGAATAAATGGCAAAATATTCAACAATATACATTTCTTAGTCTAAAGAAAAATATTTAGAATAGTGTAGGGACTTTATTATTTAAGTAAAGGCTGGTATCCATTCTTTCATGAATGTATGCAGAACTGAAAGAACTTATCCTATTAACTGCTTTCAGATTTCAAATTTTTCTGGGCTGAACTTTCATAGATCGGCAGATATTTATCACTATATTTTCTGTTAATATAAAATGAAAGAGGTTAACTTCGGACAGCAAATTGAATCAGTATTTACCTGATTTCAAAGAAAGAAATTCAAAAGAAAAAATAAACCTATACCATTTGAGAACATTTAAAACAAGTCTATCATTTTTCACATTAAACATTACAAATTAAGCATTCCGAATAGTCTCTAGGCTCGTGTGTGATTAAAAAAATTAAGTCAATTAGAGAAATGCAGATAAAAATAATACTGACATTTTGGGCAGAAAAATGACACACAGTTTAGGTGATACTGATAGATTTCCTCATTTCTACTCAAAAAACTGTAAAACTAGCCTTTGCTTTTCTTAAAAAGGCAATTCCACATACTACACTCATTTTGTTATGCTGAATTTTCTAAACAGACTCCTTGATTTAATATTAAGCTAGCAAAATAGGAATTTTAAAATAACTTTTCTTAGAAAAAATGCATTAATGAGCCTTTCCCCTATTTTTACTTGAAATCTACAGTATAACTGGACATTTAAAATATCTTAAGATCAGACTTCCTATAGCCAACTTAAAACTGTTACAGGAAACACTCACTGGCTGTTCTGGTGACTCTCGCTCTTCTTCCATGAGGGCTCTTCTCGCTCCTTACGCTGACAGGAAGGGAGTGCAAGTCTCTCTCAGCAGCCTTCACAATCTGTTTAAAAATGGGGGGGGTCAGGAGATTCAAAGCTTTATGTACTTTCTTAAAGCATTATCAATGAGGCCATCAGAGAGTATTTTTTATTATTTGGCTACCCCAAGCTTTCTACGTGAGTTCCAATCTCCAAATCTCAAACCTGCAATCTGGCTTTTCAAAATTGATACGCTGTACCAAGTGAAGATAGGTGTGCACACATGACTTTCATAATACCTGGCAAAGGCCAGCACGTGGAACCACTTGTGCTGTGTTTAAAACATGGTTACTACAGTACCTAATATATTAAACATTTTACAATGACAGCCATGTGCAGATAGCGATAATTTGGGGGGATTAGAATTACATTAAGAATATAAAAACTGGCTTAATATGTCAGTAAATTCTGATAAAAATCTAACCAGCTTTAAAGTGGAACATTTACATAACTGTTAAATGACAAAAAATCACTTTTAAACAGGACGAAGTAGAATATTAACTAAATACTTTTACAGCAACCACCTTTCTATATGCAATCAACTTAAAGAAAGATTCTTATTTTTCTGGACATATTTTAATAATGAAAAAAAATAAGCAAAAGAACCTTCAAATTCAGAGTTAAAGAAATACTGTCCTGGTTTCTAAATGATGAAAGAAAAAAGAAAAAGAAAATTCTAAGACCACCTTACTACGCGCCACCTGGTGAGAGAGATAGACAAAGAAACCAGAAAAATACTCTATATTCCTATTTAGTAAAAACAAGACAGGATTTTCTCCCAAACGAATGAGACGACTAATGCTTCATATCTACCACCAAGATAACCAAATTAACATATAAAGCAATAGCAAAATTATAATATGGCAGCACAATGAAAATAAACAGCATGAAAAGGAAAACAAAACACTTCCGTCGTATCAATATGCCACGACTCTAATTCCACTACTGTATCTTCGTGCAGCTCACACATCTCATTTCAAAGCCCCAAACTCCAGGATGGGTACAGAAATGAAAGCCTGTGTACGGGGTACAATTATATGCCAAGGTGCCTGGCAGTGTTACTCCCTGCCCGGATCTAGGAGGTGCAACGGGGGAAAATGAAAAATGACAAAGGTCAGAAGCACTTGCCCGCTCCCTCGCTCACGTGGAGCTCGCCAGGCGGCCGCGCACGCGAGCGCTCAGCTACATGACGCAGGCCGGGACGGAAGCAACAACAGGAACTAGCTCTCCTGCACTTGTTTAGCTCTGCTCTAAAGAGCATAATAAATATGACGTGAAACCAAGTGACGAGGCCAAAGATAACATATTTTGGTGTTTTACCAGCTTACATTATTTTGGTTCTAAACGGAAATGTCTTTACTTACTCAAATCTTAATATTGTCTAAATGTAGACAATTACTTAAATGGCCTCTTCCCATAAGAGTAAAACAGTATGAAAACATAAGGGGGAAAAACGCAACGCTTTTTAATTCCTCATTTGTTGAATTTTGGTGTGACCAGTTCTCAGCGAAACAAAAAAAGAAAACATCCCATGTTTTATTTAATAAGGGGCCACAACTGTAGAAAATGCAGCCCCTGCTCAGATCGTGACAAAAGATAAAGAATAAATATTTCTCCCACATGGGGACATAAAATCCATCTCCCAGTAGGAGAATGGTAAGGAGAGTTGTAAAAAAGCAGGCTCGTTAACACGAGTGCTTTAATTCTGTTTCTGAAAAAAAGAATTAATTTACTAAAAATTCTGAACAGCATTAGAGAACATAAAACTTTAAAATATTGACTACAAAAGGTCAGGGGCTTATTAAAGGTAAGAAACATTACAGTAAGGAGATAAAACTCTCAAGCTACACAAAACTAAATTGTGTAACTTTTAAAATATGATTTCACGTTGATTTTATGGTAGATATCTACTATTCTTCTTGAAATAAATTCTATAGTAGGTTACATGAAAATGACCTATTTTAAGAAAGAAATTGAATAATAATTTACTCCTTGCTACCTCTCATATTTCTTCTCCTTTGAAAACAAACACTCCTGTTGTTTTCATCTCAAAAATTATATCCATATTTTCTTTGTTTTTCAATGTAGAACAACAGAAAAAGGTAAAGACAATTCTACATTTAGGGGGTAAAATGCATTTTAAAAATCAGACTTGATATTAATTGATCTATGATAAGTTATAACTTTTGGTCAATTTTAAACAAAAGACTAAGAAAAAATTATTACAGAATCTTTTAGATTTTACTGGCAAAATGTGAACTTGGCAAAGGTACAATCTAGGATATTTATTAATTGCAAGATACTTTAATAACTATGTAAATGATAATCTATTATAACATGTATCTAATGTATCCACTTTTTAAATCAGTATAGTATTTTTCACCTCTAATAATTTATAATTGAAATAACCTGAATCATAAGAACTAAATATAAAAATACAAGATAGCAAAACTTTGTATCATATTTATCACAAGTTTGTAGTTGTCTATCAACTTTTCATATTAGATCCTAAACTACTTTCTGTAAGGGGCACATGCTATATAATAAAAAAATCATATTTACTAATTATATGAAATTACTGAATAACAGAACACAGTGTACTTAATAAAAAGTACACAAATATACCAGCAAAACTACTCACATTTCCATCTTAGTTCTAAAGCTAATGTAATTGTAATATTTTATGCCATTAGTAAATGCCGACATAATTCTACAGATTCAGCTTTTAAATACCAAACCATACAATGGCTATGACAGAAATGTAAAAAGTGGATTCTTAATGTAATTAAAAGGAAGAGAATAAACCTTGGCCAAGTAGCCAATGCAATTAAAAACACACTCCAAGTTAATCTTTGGTTTAAGTAGTTTGAGGGCATTTGGATAATTATGCCTTTTCTAGTTTCAATGTTCACTTCTGGTTTCTAAATAGTTTTACCATCTTTTTTTGGAGATTGAGCTTTACCTATATGTCATCATGAATAGAAATCTGAGAAAATTTACAACTGGCAAAAGAAGCAGTATTTCCTAAGACTTTACTTTTCTCTATCTGCTAATGCTGATAATAATAAAAAAAACTAGAGCCTTGTGTGATTTAAAAATTTAATGCTATTGTGATTTCATATGCCCAAGAATCATGCAGAATCCTTTTGCAACAAATTTAATTTTCATTTTAGAAACTAGCAGGAAATTAGTGTTATTTTATTTCAAAATTTTAGAGTCCTATCTCATAATTTGCTTTGTATCAAGTTAATATACTACTTACTAAAAATTGCCAAAAGCAGAAACTTAACTTCCTTCAATGTCATTACAACTCTTTAGTATAGAAAGAGAAAATTTAAAAGCAAACACAGAAAGAAAAAGACATATTTTAAAGCATAAAATAAAAGTCAAATTGTTAAAAACAAAATATATGAGGGGGTTTCAAAAAGTCTATAGAAAAATTCTATTATTTTAAAATTCTACTTTCCGTGAATTTTTTGAAGTCCCCTCATATATAATTTTTAATTAACTTTAAGAGTTGGGTCTAAATAAAACAAAGCAATCTGCTGACCAGTCTTGCTGGGGAACTTGCAGCAAAGGGTGCACAGTGATAATCAGGGATTAACTGACTATTGCTGGTACACTTCTGCATAGAAAATAAGCCCTACATAAATTTAATCATCAACCACACTGCATTTCAGAAATCTATCTACCACTACTTGTCACATCTTACATATATTTATATATAAGTTTTATTTATATGAAACTTCCCTAGGGGAAACTGATAGCATGCTTTATCATTTAACTTTTAAAAGCACAGCCATCAGTTATAAATAGTAGATTAAAAGAGTATTAGAAAAGTGGTTTATCATCATTTACAGATTTTTATTAAAATGTGATCACTCTGGTACTACACAGTAGTAGTTAGCCGAGATGCTTACCACGGCACCTTCAAACATAATTTAGGGATATGCCTTGGAGAAGGCAAAAAAAAAAAAAAGCAATTGCCCGCTTTCTAATGACTTTAAGACTACAGATTCTTGAAGAATTCCACAACAACCGGTCTATTTTAGAGGGCTCTACTAATGAATTCAGAAACAAATGTCTTAACTAAAGAACCAAACACAAAGCCTAAAGATATCTATTCAAAATAAATACAAATTAATAAACTAGGAAGCTTTAGCAAGCAAAATCAGGAAAGCTGTTAAGGAAGCTTTCAAAATATGGGAAACAACTTTGCAGTCTCTTGCTGAACCATGCTTATTCATAGTAAATATTGCTTTCATATAGCAAAAACTGCTTTCATATAGCTTCTCTCACCATGGTTTTATAATTCCCATCAAATGATTGGGTGGGATTATGCACATAAGGTGCTTAAGGCCCACCACGGGTTTGGACAGCTTGCTAATTTATAATGCAAATAAATAAGGTGTCTAGCATCCTGGTGGGGCTGGGACCATATAAATAAGGGGCCTGGCATCCTAAGAAGGGGGATCTGTCAGTTTTGCCATCCTGCTAGGCTTCAGGTAAGGTATGCCGGAGGAGACTCTAACTACCAAGAAGAATGATTTGGAGCAGAGTAAATACCCTTTGGACGTGAGACCCTTACATTAAGACAGGGAGCTGCAACATCAGAGATGGTGTTCAGTCGGTGAGAAGCACTAGGAGGCTGGCACAAAATGGAAGGTGGGCTGGCCAGCCCACAGAGCACCAGACCTGTACACCTTTGGTTGGGATGCTTCCTGGCAGACGGGGGCTCCCCCATATACTTAGTGGTGGAGTTAAGGTTTTGTAACTCTGGCCTGATCAGAGTAATGACCAGACCAAAGGGGCAAGGGCCAGAAGGCCAGAAAAAAGTCCGTTATGAACTGTGAATCATTCCAGATGCAGCACTGTCACCTATTACTGTTCTAGTAAACTGGGAAGATGGCCTGTGAGTTTTGTGTGGTATTGCTACAAATGACTGAACCCAACAGAGCAGGGCGTGCCAGGACAAGCTCAGCTGGTGCCAACTTGGGAAAAGGTTAGAACGCAGGCATGCCTGGTCTCTCGCGAGTAAGATCAGCTTTGGGCTGATGCTAAATGGTGCTTCTGTTTCCCCCTCGTGAAACTGCAGACAAGACAGTCAGGTACTCCCACCAGGCCACTCTACAGTGAGGATGACGCAAAATAGGACTATGAAATGCAAAACCTATAGAATACATATATTAATTTTCAAGTAAGAAGAAACGTTTTATCGAAAATGAGGCCAAAATAACAATGGCTATTTTGAGGAGGGTAGATGAAAAGAGGCAATTAAGAAAGACCTATTTTATTCCACTCTTTCAAGCCAATTCCAATAGGAAGGGAAGAAAACGAACATTACTGAACATCTATTATACAATCAAATATTTTTACAATCATTAACTTACATAGTTTTATCTACAAAACTATCCTAAGAGAAACATGGTATCATCTGCCTATTAGAAAGAACAGCCAGGATATAAAGGTTTACACCACTCACCCAAGAACAACAGCAATAATGTAAACAGTCGAACTGAAAAAACCTAAGTTACACAGACTAGAAATATCAAAATCAATAATTAAATAAAAAAGGAAAAAAAGGGAAGCAAATGAAGGAAAAAGTGTTTACAACACTGTCAATAAAGTGCCAATGCCAATATATATATGTGATTAATTCTAAATATATGAAGAGGCAAGCATTCAACGTATTTTGGAGAAACTCAAGTAGCATGTTTATCTCATCTATGAATACGATACATTCATGAGTAAACAGAAGTCAAACAACAAAGTGACATACCGTATATACTCATGGATAAGTCGAGTTTTCCAGCACATTTTTAATGCAGTTTTTGTGGTAAAACTAGGTGCCTCAGTTGATATTCAGGTTGGCTTATATAGGAGTATATCATGCCAAATAAGTTTTTATGAGACAAAAACTAAGAAATCTAAGGTTAAAATGATGTAATAATCGGAAGCAATGGATACAATAGGTATGGTAGAGCTAGATGGCCACATGCAGCCAATCAATTCAGAATTTACCAGCAACCTGCTAATGCAAGATATGCCTAACCTACCGCATGCACACATGTATAAGCTGAGTGTTTCAGCACATCTTTAACGCAGTCTTTGTGGTAAAATTAGATGTGTCAGCTTATACTCGAGTATGTATGGTACATACCTGTAAGAGGATATTAGCAGGCAGTCTAAGTAACCACAAATATCAGCCCTCAAGTAAAAAAGGAGTATCTATTACTACTAAAGGAAGATATACAAATTTTAATACTTAAGATGCCATTTCGTATCAAATTGTTATAGAATACAAGCAAAATGAAAAGTTATCTGGACCATAAGAAGAAATGACATTCAGGCACAACTGACAGAATATAAAAAGAAATCATAAAATTGGTCAAAGCATGCCTTAGCAATTTTTCCTGGGTATTACTCAAGAATTAACAGACTGAGAAAAAAGCTAACTCTCTATATATTTTTAAAATACTGGCAAGTTTGTTATTTACAGAAATGAAAAATTAAAAACAATGTGTCCAGTGTATGAAGAGTGGTTTAGCTATGCTGCAATAGTGCAATTTAGTACTCTATATTAAAATGAAAACTATAATGAAATTATTTAAAAGATGGAAATGCAAGTTTTTATATTCATTAGAAGTACTGAAATATGCATTGATAAGGATCAAAAGCAGACACAATACTGGATGCTTTAAGACTGTATACTAAAATGTTAGACATTATTTGCAAATGCTTTTTCAAAAGTATTTCTCAAGACATTACATTAAAATTGCATACTCTTTATTTTTCTCTCTTCTTCAGGAAAGAAATTTCACCTTTAAGGGAAAGCCATGACCTTCAAAATCTCAACGATGTCACCCTCCAACATTCCAGAATCCTATGCAGGAGATTAATTTGATTTTCCTGCTCTATTACCTCTTGCACAAGAAGGCACGATCAGAACACTTGTGTATACTGCACATGAATACAGGGTAGGTCTATTGCATGGTTCTGATTAATGGCCCTCAACCTTCTCCACCAGATAAGAGCATGACAGTAGTAAAAACTTCACATGTGGTTTTTAACATTTCTGAACAAAAACTAACCTCTGTGAAAGCAAGAAACTATGTAACAAAAAAAATGCTCCAAGGGATAGAGCGCTGCAGGGACTGTTCCATGACAGCTGTAAGTAGCAAATCAGTGGTGGACCCCAAGGCTGTCAATTCCTAACATTGTCTTTTACCCTCCTCATGTGGAACTGAGCATATAAACTGCTTTTTAAAAATCACGTTCCTAATACTTACTACCTTAGGCTACTTACTATTTTTCCTTCATTACATGTCTGACCTACACTATAGTACGTTGACCTCATAGAACAAGCTAACTTTTAAAATGTTTTCTATTTATAAAAACAAGTTTCTTTTTCAATGCATTGATTAGCATTTTAAGATCTCCTCAAAATATCCCAAAATTAAGATTCTTTTTTTAAGCTACTTATTAGTTCTTGGAACAGTTGAAGCAAAATAACCAATTTGTTTCTCTTTATAATCACAGGTCTTTTAATTTATAACACATACTTTTGATTTGCTGTTTATTAAACAGGTCATTTTAATAATTATAAGTTAGCTCAAAGTAAACTATTTTACTTTTTCTGGACAGTGATAAGAATCATGATTTTGGAAAAACAAAGAATCTTTCAACCTACTAAAACATGAAAGCTGTGCTCACTTCGGCAGCACATATACTGAAGCATGATAGTTATTAGTCAGAAGCCTCCTGCTTCATTGTAAGTTAATAAACAAAAATGCTTTCAAAATTATTTCCGCTTCTGCTTATGGTCTATAAATCTAGCAATTAAAAAGTTCTGTTTAAACTATTAATTTTTCCTTAGTATTTTGACTTTAAGTTCCTCCTTATTCTTCTTTGTATCTGACAGCATATGGCAGGCAGTCAAATAAATATTTGTTTAGTCAAGCACAATTTCCAAATTCTTGATTATTATTACTACTTACTCGCTCCTTCGGACCTTTAGTATATTTAGAAGCACAAAAACAAAAAAACTTCACTCTCCCCATTTCTTACCGAGGTCGCCTATCTCACAACTTTAATTCCTTAAAAGGTTTTTACTAACTCGAGGAACATAATTCTGAAGTGGGTGTTAACCAAGAAGTTTTCTTTAAAGATGGCAAACTCACACACTGCCATCAAGTCAGTGCCAACCCTACAGTTGCTCTCAAGAACAGTGCAGCAGTGCCCGGGCGAGTTCCCGAGACTGTTTACAGGGGCAGAACGCCTGTCGTCCGCCCTCGGAATGCCTGGTGCTCTTGAACTGCTGACTTCGAGGGTTGCAGCCCAACTCATAAGCACTAGCCACTAAAGACGGCAAGAAGTGAAATATTGCAAGCCCCATTTTTTATGCCCAATTTTATTTTCACATACCAGTGACCAGATGTGCTACTTACATTTCTGCCATTAGCAGACTAAGATTTTAAGTTAAAAGAAGGAAGGAAGGAGGGAGGGAAGGAGAATAGAAAGAAAGAGGAAGGAAAGGGCAGGGGGAGAGAAGAAGCCGCTCTCACAATTACTTTTACACCTAACTATCATGAAGCGAGAATTGTGAGTCCACGTTCTAACTCTCTGAGCCTGTGAATGCTACCTGATTTGGGAAAAGGTTCTCTGTAAAAAATAACTAAAGTACGGATTTTGAAGTGAAGTTATCCTGGGTTATCAGGTGTCCATAGGCAAAGGAAAATTGCACAGACAGAAGAGAGAGTGAAGCGAGAGGCTGACAGTGGCATGACAGTGCACACCAGTGTCAGCAGCTTCCAGAAGCTGGAAGGCACAAGAAAGAAACTCTTCCCTAGAGGGGCACTGCCAACACCCTGACTCCAAATTCTGGGCTGCAGACTATGAGAACAGAAATTCCTGTTGTTTTAAACCACCAAGTTTTTGCTATTTTATTATCATAGCTACAGGAGACTATTACAAATAGCATAGGTCGTTTTTATTTTTTGCTATTCTCTCTCTGCTGGGGTTTGGTGGCCACCTGCTGGTCACTGAGAGAAATACATACACTGAAAACATCAAGCCAAAAAGCAGAGGGACCATAATGCACTAGAAAACTTTCCAACTACAAGCAGTCTCCAAGTTATGAATGAGATCTGTTTGTGTGTCTTGAAGTAGAATTTAGTGGTAAGTCAGAAGTGGTGCATGTGACTTCCTAGCCTTTCTCTGTAGCAGCAGCTCTGAGGGCAGAGTGGATGATGCAGCGAGTGGGCTGCTAATTGCCATGTCGGCAGTTTGAACCCACCAGCAGAATTGAAGCAATTCAATTGTCCTGTAGGGAAACTATGAGTCAGAACAGCCTCAATGGCAGTGGGTTTGGTGAGTGAAAGGAAAAACTGCACATGCAGCCAGTGAAGGTGACACAAACTGTAATGAAGAACTTGTCTTGAGAAGGGGGTGAAATTAATTTATAATGTGGGACTTACTGTAATTCAAAAGTCAGTCCTTCTAAAAGAACTGTCACATAGTCTACTTTCACTCTGGGTCAAACTTCAAATGTATAAAGTAGAAGTTTCCCGTGACACAGTTCCAGGGGCTTCATGAATTTTGAGATTTACTGCTCACTCTGATGCTTAGAGAAAAAAAACTCAACCACTAGGGCCAATCTGTAAGATATAGCATTCAAAATAGGTAATCAAAGTACCTCTACAGGTTAGTGTGTATAAAATTTTACTGGTAGGCATGTGAAAAGTATATGAAGTTCACATTTCAGTATTCATGAACAAAATCTTACTGGAGCACAGCTGGGCTGGATTTGTTGACACACTATGGTAACTTCATGTTGGTTTCAACAGAGGCTGTGTGGCCTAGTACTCCTTAATGGCAGCCCCACCCTCTAGAACTCAGCTGACAAAGGTGGAAAAGTCAGATGTATGAGGGTCCAATAAAATGATTATAAAAAGAAAAGATACTGGGCTGAGCCCCGGTGGCGTAAGTGGTTGAGTGCGGGACTGTAGCCTGTAGGCTTGGTGGTTCAAATCCAGCGGTGGCTCTCAGGAGCAGCGTTGGGTGGCGCCCATGACGACCAGAGGGCAGTGATGCCCCTCCTCATAAAAAAAAGGAACCCCCCCCAAAAAAAAGTCTTTGAAATCCAGAAGGCTGTGGCCCCACATTTTGAAGCCCAAAAGGCCCTGCTTCCTATGGCTCATCTAATAATCCTGATCTATAAGATGCTGCAAAATGATTTTTTCTTTTCTTGGAAGACAACAGATGGCGCTCCTTTGACCTGTTTCCTTTCTGCAGACTCCAAGTGGCAGGCACATCTCTGGCCTTGCCAGTCAAAGGTGATGAGCTGATTACACCCATTAGTTAGAGGTGTAATTTCTTTACCCTCTTGGTGAAAATTCTACATGTCCCTAGTTCAACTGCACAAAAATTCGACGACTTTAAATAGCTTCCACTTTACAGTTTATTTTTAAGTTCATCTCTGTCCTCTTGCATTTTATTTTTATATTTCTATTTACTATAAGGACAACAATGAGGGTCCTTTAAGATCTTGCTTAGAAGTCTCAGTTAAACAAAGTTCATTACAGACAAGTTCTACTTTTCATAAAATATTTGAGCATAATCCAGACAAGTTCTCTGTTACTATACAAAAAAGCATCATCCTCCACAACCCAATCACGTTCACCATGTCCTCAAAGTCTCACAGCAAGTACCTTTAATGTCACATTTCGAGCAATAAAGAATTAAGATAGTATTCAAGCAATTAAAAAAATTGTTATGTTTTATGCATTCTCTAAGACAGTGGTTCTCAACCTGTGGGTCACTCGATTCATAATAGTAGCAAAATTACAGTCATGAAGTTGCAGCGAAAATAATTTTATGGTTGGGGGGGTCACCACAACATGAGGAACTGTATTAAAAGGTTGCGGCAATAGGAAGGTTGAGAACCACTGCTTTAAGATGATCAAGACTTTCTTTATAGATCTCATTCCTTTCTGAACTCTCACCAGAGAATTGTCGTTGATGTTCATAATTCTTTTTTGGGGGGCATCACTGCCTCTGGTGGTCATGAGCGCTACCCAGTGCTGCTCCTGAGAGCCGCCGCTGGATTTGAACCGTCAAGCCTGCGGGCCGATGTTCATAATTCTACCAACAGTTGAACAATATGTTATGCTTTCAACTGTTAAGCCCAAGCTTGGAGATTCAAACCTATCAGTCACTCTGTGAGAAGAAGATGAGACGGGCTGAGCCCCAGTGGCGTCGTGGTTGTGTGGGGGACTGTGGCCCACTGGCTTGGTGGTTCAAATCCAGCAGCAGCTCTCCAGGAGCAAGGCTGGGCCTCCCACTCCCACCAGAGGGCAGTGATGACCCCCCCCCCAAAAAAAAAAAGAAAAAAAGAAAAAAGATGAGGCTTCTGCTCCAATAAAGTCTTATAAACTCTAGGAAGCAGTTCTACTCCATTCTATGGGGTCACTGAGTCAAAAGAGAACAGTAAAAACCACGGCCTCTAACAAATGTCATTCAAACCCACTCACTGTCCATGTGCTTCCTGTTAATCAAAAGTAAGCGCAGACCATTTTGATGCAAGAGAGCTGACAAAGCATGCAATTGCATTCTCTTCTTCCAGAAAGCCACTCCAAAAAAAAAAAAAATGCTACCAGTTACTGTTTCATAGTGACCCCAACAGGACACAACAGAATTATCTCACAGGATTTCTAAGATTGCTGTCTTTACAGAATGTACATGACCAAATCTTTCTCCCACACAGAAGCCAGGGAGTTCAACACACGGATCTTCAGCCTGTTCGATCACAAGGTGAAAAGAAGATCAGGTCTCAGGCGTCAGAAGACCCCACACGATCATTGCGATGCGAACAAAGGGGTCGGAGTGGAGACCCCAAGCCCAGCTGCAGACAACTGGACATCCATCCCTTCACAGAAGGCTCACAACGAAGGAGCGAGTCAGCCAGCGTGCAGTATAGCACCGACAAACACACAACATACCTCGAGCTCTGTAACGCTTCCTCCACCATCACCCCCACTATCACGCCCCCAGCTAGACCAGAGCACAGATACTGGTACAGACAAGAGCCCTTGACACACGGGCTCCAAGATGGAGGGACGCCCCCGGGAACTGTAATGGGAGTAGCTATGCCATGAGGGTGGAGGGAAGGTGGTAGGAGACGAGGGAGAAAGGGGAAACCAACCACAATGATTGCCATTTAACACTCCCCCGCCCCCCAGAGGGATAAACAACAGAGGAGTGGGTGACGGGACACAATGGATGGTATAAGATACTAAAATAATAATAATTTATTTATCAAGGGCTTATGAGGGAGGGAGGGAAAAAGAGGTGCTGATACAAAGGGCTCAAAGTTGAAAAAACTGTTTTGAAAAGACTGATGGCAACATATATACAAATGTGCTTGATACAATTGATGTATGTATGGTTTTAAGAGCTTTAAGAGTTCCCAATAGGGGCTGAGCCCTGGTGGCGTAGTGGTTGTGCGCGGGACTGCGGCCCACTGCGATGGAAGTTCAATTCCAACAGTGGCTCCACAGGAGTAAAGGCTGGGCCTCCTCCCACCACAAGAGGGCAGTGATGCCGCCACCAAAAAAACAAAATACAACAACAACAGCAACAAAAAAGAGTTCCCAATGATCTATAAAAATACAAAACCAAACCCAGCACAGATCTTTTGGTTAGGACTGACATCTAAGGCATTTATTTAATTCATTGTTTTAAGAAATATTTAAATGTCATTAAGTACTAGTCACTCTTCATGGGGAAAAGAATACTATTAAAAAGAGACACAAACCTCTGTTCTTTTAAAGTTTATACTCTAATTGAAGAGACAGACAATAGGCAAACATTTATTATTCTAGCAATTTCTTTAAGCATTAAGATAAAAGACTATTTTAGGTAGAGAAGCTAAGAAACTCTTCTCTGATAACACAGAAGCAAGTGACAATTGTACAGAGACCTGGAAGGTGAAGGAATAAGTCACACTGGATTAAATTCCATTTTTATCTTCTGAAAGAATTTTTGAGTCACACATTTTCTGGATCTTGGATGTTTAAAAATGTCTTTATCGTGCCTTCATTACTGAGAATAAACCTAACTATGTTTAAAAATAATTTTTCCTACAAATATTGCAACTATTTCATCTAACACATGGTGTTGCCATTTCAGAGTTGGATGCCAATATGTCTCTCATTCCTCTGTAGGCAAACAGTTGTTTTATTTCTGGAAACTTTCCTGATTTCACCTTTATCCTGGGAGTCCTACAATTTCACCAGAATTAAATCTTAAGATTTCAAATATTCCTGAGTTTTCTTTAGGCTGTAAAAATAACACACACAAAAAAGAAAACTCTATTTCTTCCTCTTCACTCTTTACGTTGCTGCTTTCTAAAATCTTATGCAGATGTCAAAGTTTCTTTCAAGTCTCAGCTTTTTTTCTCATACTCTGTACTTTCATCCGTGTGCCCTAAGTTTTCTATTGGTGCTGTGAATTTAATTTCACAATCTTTTGGTCTCTATAAGTTTCTGGTGAGAAGCTGTTAAACCTTAGACCTTCTTAAAGTGGGGTGCCATTTTCAACAAAGTGGGGGGCTTTCAACAGTCTGATTACAACGTGTTTACATGTTGCTCTCGGTGCTCTTCTCGGATGGCTAGATTAAACTAGGGAAGAGTTGGGTCACTATGTTTTTCGGCCATCTCTTAAGAAACTTATTTCAATGTTATTATGCTTGATGGTACCTCACACAGGCCTTTACACTGTCCATTTTTCTTCTTTTTCCCTATCTCCTTGGTCCTCAGACTGGACATTTTCACTTGACTTACTTTAAAGTTGGCCGATTCTCTCTTCTGATCCGTCAGCTTTGTGTGGAAGCCACCTGGTGAATTTTTCAGTTCAGTTATATTTTTCAACTCCAGGATCTCCATGTGGTTCTCTTTTGTAATTTTTATCTATCAATATTTTCTATCAGGTGAGACATTGTTCTCAGAGTCTTCTTTAGACATGGTTTCTTTGCATTCTTTGGTTTTAAACAGCTACTTTAAAGTCTTTGTCTAGTGAGTCCAACATCTGGGCTTCCTCAGAGTTTCTTCTCCCCTGTGTATGTACTATTGTTTCTTTTGAGTGCCTTGTAATTTGTTGCTGAAAACTAGTTTAAATATTACAATTGTGGCAGTTCTGGGAATAAGAGTTTCTTCTACCCAAGTTACACTGTTGTTACTGTTGATTGCTGTTGCTTCTTTTGTTTGCTTGGCTACTTTTCTGTACTGCTTCTGGAAAGTCTAGATTCTGCCTGGCCACTTAAGTCACTGATCAACTCAGTTATCAAATAGGGTTTGGACAGACTGCCTTATTATGGCAAAAATTTCCCAATTGTACTAACAACATTTACTCAGCTGAGCAGTTTACAACTCTGCCTTAGCCTTCCCTTTCTGCCAACACAGCGGCCAAAAACAAGTGTTGTAGAACATTCCTGCATCTCCATAAATAGCCCTGGGCATGTGAGAAGACTTAAGTGTAGATTAATAAGATTGTCAGAGCTTTTCAGATCCCCTTGGGGGGGTTATCTCATTCACTAGCATTTTCTTTCAAGCCTCTGTCAGCCAATTATTTACCTCTGCATACACACAGCAAAGCTATTCACCAATTTCTTAATTACTTTTGACAGACACTCCCAATGGAAAAGGCTGTGAACATTTCACAAGTTCTGAGTCAGGTCAAATGCAGATAGCCTTGAGAAGGAAGTCTTCCAGAGAATCAATCACCTGTAAGGGCAGTGCTCAAAAAGGGAAGCTTTGATGAAGCTTTAACCTGGTCCCTCCCTTCCAGCGGCTGCAGGTCTTCCCAGGGACTGGCAGCTATTCGCTTTCACAGCTGCCCTTGGTGCTCAAGGTGGGAGAGAGAGAGATGAGAATAAATCAAGTTGAGAAACTAGAATTACGGCTTCAGAACCCTGGGAACCACTGTACTCTGTTCTATAGGCACTAGGTGCTCCCATTAACATAAATATGAGGAGACTTTCAAAAGTTCATGGGAAATTTCCATTATCTTTTAACTCAATTCCATTATCTTTTAACTCAATTCTTTCCAACTTTTTGTAGGCTTCCAGTAAGGGGGTGGCTTTAAAGAATAGAAATTTCTTTATGAACCGCTCAAGAGGCTGAAAGCTCAAATTCTGGGCTGGGTCTAGGGAGGTCCCTCTTTGTCTGTTTCACCCAATAGCAAGCCATCCTTGGCGTTCCTAGAGCCATCTGCTTTATGTGTCCTTCAACATTTACTTTTTGAGGACATGATTCAATCGCTCACACCCGTCTACTGAAGAGCCTTTCTGCTCAGAGTCCTGCTGAAGTAGACACAAATATCCAGCAGACTCACACTCACTGACTTCCTAAAGAAACTTCAGGTTAATGCTGGGAACCTTGAAGCTCACTGACTTCCTAAAGAAACTTCAGGTTAATGCTGGGAACCTTGAAGCTCTCACAGCTCAAACAATATCACAAATCCCATTTCTTTGACCAAACAACTTACAACCAACCAGTCCTTGCTGCCTGGCCTCCCCTTGGACAGACAAAAGCCACCGTCACGCTGGTTAATACCCTTTATAAGTAGCCCAGCCAAGTGACTGTGGTAAAAGTTGATGAATTCTTGTGGCTACTTTGAGAGGCATGACTGATTACCATATAATGAATTACCATCTGTATGAATATTTATAGTAACTAACATTTCACAAAATATGATCAGACTTTACTCAGTGGTTTATGTATGGTTTGGCATGGCAGATGTTTTACTGTACATATATTTTTCCAGTTTTTAGAAGGCTGAATTTGAGAGTCTACCATAGGTTCCTAAACTTATGTGACCCTTTTCAGAGAACGAATCACACAGCACTCCCTTGGCAATGAAAAAGTTTTGTACTTTATAGCCCATAATCTAAGAAAAAGTATAGGTATCTGCTTTTGTAGCCCCCTTGGATGTTTCCAGGTCCCCCCCCCCCCCAGAGTATTCACTTTGGGAATACTGGTCTAAGCTCATTGATGTTACCAGGAAGGCTGTTAAACCCAGGCAATCCCAGGTCTTTGGGTGGCTGAGTTGGGACCTTTCACTACAGCAACTGTCTTGCAGGATCATGCACGACTCAGCTATGATAAGGTCAAGGTCTGGGTCAACCTTTCTCCAGGGGTGGCCCTACCAACCCACTGTGGCCTGACACACAGAAGACAGTCTGCAAATATTCCTTGGCAAGAAATGAGCAGCTGCCTTTCATAGCCTCTGTGGGAGCTGCCACATTCCTGATGTACATCCTGAACAGTTGTCTGTAAATCAAACTGTAATAATAAACAAAATAACACAATCGGCTGAGCCCAGGTGGCCTAGTGGTTGAGTGCAGGACTGCGGCTCACTGGCTTGGCGGTTCAAGTCCAGCAGCAGCAAGGCTGGGTAGCTCCCACGACCACCAGAGGGCAGTGATGCCAAAAAAAACCAAGCAAAACAAAAAACAAACAAACAAACAAAATACAAAACAAGGGCTGAGCCCCAGTGGCGTAGGGGCTATGCGCGGGACTGCGGCCCACTGGGACGGAGGTTCAATTCCAGCAGTGGGGCTGGGCCTCCTACTCCCACCGCCGGGGAGCAGTGATGTCCAAAAAAAAAAAACAATTGAGAATAGGCTAATCAGAGCTCAGGAACAGTCCAGCAGCTCAACTGCATTCCTTCTACCCCTTCCCCCCTATGGATTCCTCTGCAGTTTACAACAACTTGTTAATCACAAAACGAGGAATTTATCTAATGTTTAAAGGTTCACATTGTAACGAACTTACGGTTTTCAAGTTTTGTTTTCTTCTTCCTTTTATGTGTGAGGCTAGTATTTCTAAGGAAATCACGTTTTTCCCCCTTTTAAGGGCTATTTTCTGACACATAGCATACTCCAAAAATAATCTGTAAGTATGTGGCTTCAGATGGTATAGAAAAATCCGAAAAAAAAAAATCAGTATTGTTTCTTCTACTTCCTAAAGTCAAGATTCTACACATCAAACAGCTCTCCAGTATGCAGATGAAATTTACAATACTGAGAGATAAGCCTTTTGATACATACTAGGGGGTAATAAAAAAACAAACAAACCTGGAACTGTGCTGCTGGAACTGAGCTTTCATAGTAGGCATTTTTCCAGCTAGGCAAGCATCAAGCAATAATATCTCAAAGATCGATAAACTCAGGAAGGAAATTTGGTTTTCAGTGAAAGTTAATTCACTAACTAGTTCCTCTTGGTTTCTTAACGGGTGAAGCATTTAAACAATTAAGGCAAAGATTCTAATAAGAGATTCTTATGAGTCTGTTAATAAGTAACTATCTTATAACTGTAATAACTATTTGAAAATTGGGACTAGCTAAAGTGGCATTAGGGGCTAAGCAATGGGCCGCTACGCTGGAGGTCAGCAGTGTAAATCCTCCAGCTGCTCGTCAGGAGAAAGCTGAGGCTGTCTGTACCCGTAACCTGTCAGAAGCCAACGTCAGGAGTTCTACTCTGTCCTAAAACGTAGCGCTGAGTCAGAATCAAGTTAGCGGCAATGGACTCCCTTTTTGTATGGCCCAGATGCCTTTATCATTTGGCTTTGATTCCAAACACTCTATAAAAGCATTTTCCTTCAAGTCCTAAGTGCAAGATGTTTGGAAGTTCTTGGGCAAATACAAAAAACTAAGGAGATCCAACTGTGAGTTGACGCTGTTCATAGCTAGCATTGATGGAATGTCTTCAATCGTCGGGTACTTGTCCAGTACTTTACATATATGATCTCAAACATCTCAAGTCTAAAGAATAGGGACTGTAAGTTATGGTCACCATCTTATGGGTGGAAGAATTAAAGCACACAGAGTAACCTTTCCAAGTTAGTCACCACTTACACAGTTAAGTCATTCAAAACCAGGACCCTGGCTTCAAAGGCCGGGCTCCCAATTCAGTTATGTTCCTTATAATGACACTTAAAAAAATCATTTTACTGGGGCTCTTACAGCTCTTACTACAATCCATATATACATCCACTGTGTCAATCACATTTGCTGCCAATATCCTTTTCAAAACATTTTCTTTCTACTTGAGCTCTTGGTATCAGCTCATTTTCCCCTCTCCTACCTTTCCTCCCTCGTGATCCCTTGGTAATTGGCTATCTTTTCTTGTACAATGACACTTAATTCCAGCAGTGGGGCTGGGCCTCCTACTCCCACCACCGGAGAGCAGTGAGGCCCCCCTCCCCCCAGAAAATAATAAGCTGACAAAGATTTCAAAAAAGGAACAATTTGCCATGTTATTTTCACTAACAGGCAGAATTAACAAGCCAGACAATAAAATGCAAAAACCAAAGGAAACCCTTTGCCATCAAGTCGATTCCAACCCAAAGCGACTTCGATAGGACAGGGCGGAAATGCCCCTGTGAGCGTCCGAGACTGTACTCTACTCTTCACAGGGGTAGAATGGTGGTGTGGCAGCTATGAGTTGGGCTGCATTTACAAATGCAAGGCCAGCAGTTCTAAACCAGCAGCCAGCTCCTCTGCAGAAAGACGTGGCTTTCTACTCTTGTAAAGAGCTCCAGCCTTGACAGCCCAGAGGCAGTTCCACCTTGCCTTACAGGTCACTCTGCGTCAGCACTGAATGATGGCAGTGTTATTCTGATAGTCTTCCCACTGGAACAGCTGCTGGGTTTCAACTGCTGGCCTTGGGCTTCGCAGCACAATTTGTAACCACTAGACCACCTGGGTTTCTTATAAGAAACTAAGAAAGTGGTACAATTTCTTCTCCTTTTTCAACCTTTTCTCGGGTCTTCAAGTGATTTTGAGTTAGTACAATATGAAGTACTTTAGTAATGGTGGTAAAATAATAACAGTCAAGAATATAACTGCTGCATCTGTTGAGGTTTTGTCCGCCTTTTACCCTATATGATTATATAAAATGAATCAAGACAATGTTTCACTGTCACTAACCCTCAGAACTCCTCCCCTCAATAGTGTTATGATTCTCACGTTACTACTTCTCACATTTTACTATTTTGTTATGACATTTTGCATTTATGATAGTAACAAACAGTCTAATATCCAACTACTTTATGACATTTGTGGTAGGCAGTAACGAACCCCAACATGAGAAATGAGAGTAACACTGGCTCTGATGGTGAAGGCTACATCCATTTGGCTGAGCCAAGAGTCCCAGTGGCTTGGCAGTTCTGTAATTATTTGGCATGCATGTAATGATGCAATGTCAGTTTTGTAATTTAATGACCACTCATCTTCTATTTAGTGATCTGATGTGGTCATCCATGTTTACAAAATGAATTTTTATGCAAAAAGGATTTTTGCACGATAGATTCAGGAGTATACCTTCACCTGGCTATGTTTATATACATATACAGAGGAGCAAACTGCTTTATTCCTCAGCTCTCTTTTCGTAGCTTATAAAAACTGAAGTGGGAAGCTGAGCCCTGGTGACGCAGTGGTTGTGTACAGGGCTGCGGTCCACGGGGTTCACAGTTCAAATCCAGCAGCAGCTCTCCAGGAGCAAGGCTGGGCTTCCTACTTCCACCAGGGCAGTGATGCAAAACAAAAATAACAACAACAACAACAAAAACTGAAGTGGGACCAGAAGGGAAAATAAAGTAGCTTTGTAACCTTCTGACTAGTTGCCAAGAACAGAAGCACACAGGCTTCTACACTTAGTAGGCCAGGTGGGAACTACCTGAGAATTCTAATGAGAGAGGCTTCAAACATGATCGCGCACTTTGTACTTCAATGCTGTGCCCAGACATGGCAAAGAACTGAGAGGACAACAACTGTAACCAAGGCAATGGGCCTTCTCTCTATTGTCCTGCACAATCATTTAGGTCAGAAGCTTAACACACGCAAGATACTATTTTTAGGGGAAAAAAACTGACCAATTTAAATACTCCCACTAGGAAAAGTCAATACTGAAATAGAAATCTGACAGTCACAGATACACATCAATAGGATCTACTATTGACTTAGTGAAAGAAAACCAGCAGTTTGTTTGAAAGGGAATAAAGTAAAGCAGAATAGAAACATTAGAATGCATTACAAATAAATGACAAAAATGACAAATGGCTTCACAAAACTTAATCCAGTATTTAATATTAATATGTAGCTATGTGCATGTGAATAATATATAACTCATTGTGAATTATGGTAAGAGAAAAGCTTGAAAGCCATTTCACCCTGAAGCTATAGAAGAACCAGCTAGTCAAAAGGAAGGAAAACAGCCACTTCACAATGTAGCCAACAGGAATCACCGAAACCTGAAGGAAAGCTGAGCATGATAGCGGGACAAGAGGAGACTGAAAGGGAAACAGGAAAGAACCAGGAGGCAAAGGACATTTACAGAGGTCTAAGTACAGGCATGTACACATGTGAATACACTTATACTATATATGACGATGGGGAAATAGATCTATGTACATACATTTATTTGTTAGTATTAAGACAGGAGATGGACACTGGGCCTCCACTCAAGTACTCCCTCAATGCAAGAACACTCTGTACTAATAACCTGGCACTTGGTGATGTTAACTGTCCCTGGCACAGATTACTTAAAACAAAATGGGTACATAAGCAAATATCATGAAGCGAACTGATGATGTGCAGCTATCAAAAGATTTGGCATCTGTGGTCTTAAAGCTTAAAGAGAAACAAGCGGCCATCTAACTGAGAAGCAACAAAGCCCACATGGAAGAAGCACACTAGTCTGTGTGACCCTGAGGTGTCCATGGGACCAAGTATCAGGCATCAAAGACCCTAAACAAACAATCTGATGTGAGGGAGGGTGCACAGAGTGGAGACACAAAGCCCATCTGCAGTCAATTGGCCATCCCCTTTCAGAAGGGTCAAAAGGAAGAGAGGGGCCAGTCAGGATGCAGTACAGCATTGATTAAACATACAACTTTCCTCTACTTCCTCAATGCTACCCGTCCCCCAACCCACTATCATGACCCCAATTCTACCTTGTAAGTCCTCTAGACCAGAGCATGTACACTGGTACAGATAAATGCTGGAAACACAGGGAATCCAGGACAGATAAACCCCTCATGACCAATAATGAGAGTAGCAATACCAGGAGGGGAAGGGGAAGGTGGGGGGAGAATGGGGGTACCAATCCCAATGATCAACATATAACCCCTCCCAGGGGGATGGACCACAGAGAAGTGGGTGAAAGGAGACAGCAGTCGGTATAAGATATGGAAAAATAATAATTTATAAACTATCAAGGATTCATGAGGGAGGGAGAGTGGGGAGGGGCAGAAAAGGAGCTGATACCTAGGGCTCAAGTAGAAAGAAAATATTTTGATAATGATGATGGCCACATATGTACAAATGAGCTTAACACAATGGGTATGGGTTGTGTTAAGAGCTATAAGAGGCCCCAATAAAATAAAAATAAAATTGGAAAAGTAGCCACTTTAAATTAAACACACAATAATCTTTCTGTTCTGGTAGTTTTCTAAATTAGTTTTTTAAAGGCAAGCCTCTGAAAGAGAACAGAAAAGGAAAAGTCTGGAATGAAAATCAATGGTTTTAGTTATACCAGATAAACAACAATTTCATAGAAGATGAGGTACTGAGACTAAATAAATATATACAGTAAGAGGTTATAAATATATAGAGATGAGACAAAGAGTTACAGTTCATTGAGCTATTAAAATACCTTATCAGTATTATAGATAGCCCATTCTATATGCAAAAGCTAGGGTCTTCCCTCTGAAAAACACTTCCTAACCTCCTATAGCAAGAAGAAGAAAAGGGTATGTTATAGCTTAAATTCTGAGCACCCAGTTTGCAAAGAGTTATAACAGCCCCAATCCATTTGCAGAGTCCCTATGCAAGAGCCTCCAATTAATTCTTCCTAACCATTAATCAAGGATTAATTAAGTGCTGGCTGCTGCGGGCAAGGTCAGCAGGTGCCTGGGGGGGAGGAGCACTCTGCTTCCTGAAAGGGTTCCCGCTTTGGAAACTCACAGGGGCAGTTCTGCCTTGTCCTATAGGGTTGTCATGTATCGCTGTTACTCAATGCCAGCGAGTGAAACCGTGACTAGATTCTCTCGTCCTCAGGCAGAGGGCAATGGAAAGCAGATTACCTCCTCCCAGGGGTTCTTGGGGGTCAAATAACCCTTTCACAGGGGTTGCCTGATTCATGACAGTTGCATAATGACAGTTAAGAAGCAGCAACGACAATAATTTTATGGTTGGGGAGGTTGCCACCACATGAAGAAATGCATTAGGAAGGTTGAGCACCACTGCCTCTACTCCTCCCACATCACCCCAAGGAGGAAGTCTCCCGCAGCCCTGCTTCGACGGGTACTTGTTGGAGGTCGCTGTACTAGGGACAGTACAGCTGGGTCACACAGTCTTAAGTCATGACCTGTCAGCCTTCATCTGATGGCACTGTGTGTGTGTGTGTGGGGGGGGGGGGGTAACCAATCTTATAAGTGTATGTGTGCCATTCATAGTCCTGTTCCTGCTTCCATAGTCAGTCCCACCTATAACTGTGATGCTGTGATCAGTTACCAATTATGAATTTGTGAGTTTCCCTTTGTCCACGCCCTCGTTATCTAGTTTCCTAGCTGTGAGTCCTGGTATGGCCTCCCTTATCAGGATGATGTTCCCGTACCTTTGATTTAATAAATGTTAAGATTTAATAAATGTTATCCTTAAAATTATATTTGAGGTGAGGTCTCTTTTGTACCCTAAAACAAGAAAAGAGGTTGTTTTATTTAGATTATCATCATAGATGTTGTTCCCTAAATTAGGCATATTTAAACTTAAGAAAGAAAAATCTGGTGACGTGGTAGCACTGATTACCGGGGATGCTTTTGTAAGACATCCATGCATTATTTTTTGTCTCAAACTATATCTTAATTTTTGAAGCAATTTAAGGGGAAGGGAAACATCCTCTAGGCAAAGATAGCTTATCATAGCAAAGTCATCAATCTCATAGGAAAAATGAATGTCATTGCTTCTCGGCCTTTTGGCTAAGATCAAGTAAAAAATGAATGTCATTGTGTTTAAGTTAAAACTTCTTCCTATTCTGGGGAAAAAAATGGGTGAGGGGAGGGAGCCAACAGGTGAATCTGACCTGATCTTTATCAAGTACTATAGAAACTGGAAACTACAGAATAAAGTTCAATTTCATCTAAGAGAAAATCATACTAATTTATCCCCTTAATAACAGTGCCAATAAAATAAGCTACTGATTTTCCTGAATTCAGAAACTTGTACATTATTAAATTGCAGGTGAAAGACAATTACTTTTACATTTTAAGAAACTGATTATGAAACCTACATATAAAAGAATTGCTTTAAAACAAAAATTAAATGCTTCCCACTGACACATTATTTGCATTTTGTCTTTATACCAATAGGATCTCATCCTTACCAACTTAGTGCGATCGACTTTTTGTTGTTTTCTGTGAGGATTTCCAGCTGTGAAGCACACGAAGAGTGGATGTATAATGACAGTAACTGAGACATAGCGGTATAGGGAAAGCAAGGGTGAGAAATTTGCCATTGGGAGGGAAAGAGGATTTGGGGAGTGAATGGTGGAGGTGGGAGGGGGGAGAAAGCACTCAAACTGATCTTGAGTGGACAATTCACTTAAAAGACAGTTCAACCAAGGGAGGAGGGAATGTACGAAGACAGATGTGGTGGTCACTGTATAATTCCCTTAATATGAATGAACTATTCAATTATATGCTAGATAAAGTATGTGCCAATAAAACTGTTAGGGAAAAAATTAAATGATTAAAGAAAATTCTAAATAACAAATCACCACAGCAAAGCTTACAATTTTCAGATCCATAACAATACATTTCCCACCAAGGGGAGGGGACCCAAGGCAAATAGACTACTACAAAAGTAGTCTATTTAATTAATATAAGTTTATTAAATAAGAAAACTTAATATGCTAATTAAAAGAAACAGATTCCTAATCAAGTGTCACTTCTTACCACTAATAATGGCAGGGCTTTGTTCCTGTTAAAGTGAGTTCAGGATTCTCAGCTATGTTAAGACTCTTGCATGATGCTGTCCCCAAACTTAATATTTCTTTTAGAAATAAGACTAAACCACCTTTTTTAACTCAGGAAAAACAAAAAGAAAAATGAATATAATTACGATTCTAAGTGACTATTGTGGCCGTCATGCACTTATTTTAATTTGAGATTGAGATGTAGGGGTGGAGTCTGGTCTGTTAATTTGGAGCTAGCCATTGAGTAGCCAATGAGGCCTCCATGTGGGCATGGCTTTCTCCTGAGACTTCTGGGAAATCTCACGATATTTCCCTTGTGGAGATGAGAAGCTATCTTCCCCAGTTGTTGGGAGTTAGTTTCAGAGACAACAAACTACGGATAAGACAAGATGGCAGCATCTGAGGAGCCGGAGGAGAAGACACATGGCCTTATCCTGATGGAACCAGACCTCTAAAGCTGGAGAGGTCACCTGGAGAGCCCTGGCAGCCCTGAGCTTTGGAAACGAGGAGCCATGAGGGGACCCCTGCCAACACCGGGACTCTGCACCCACTGCCTGTGACTTCGTGAGTCAGAAGGAGACATTATAGACTAGTATCGGACATATGAGCTAATATCGGACTTATGACTTTGACCTGGACTGAGTTGGGATGCTTTCTCAATGTTCCATTCCTTTTGTATATAAACCTGTTCCTTCTATCTATATGCTTGTCTATGAAATTTGTTTCTCTAGTTTATCCGGATTAACACAACAACTATTATTTGCATTTTTTCACAAAACAATTAGTTTGTAAAAAGTTCCCCTCCTCTTTTCAAAATAAAAAAAAAAAAAACAATGACAAATATAAAGAAAAACCAGAACCAGTGTAAGCCAGAAACCTGTCAGATAAGGCAAACTCAAGTAGTTCAAGACAGAGAAAAGTGGTTAAGATCCTGTCAAAGGCAAGAAATTAGCAAGATCCAGAAAGCAAGGCAGTTCCAGCTCTCAAGGGTTTTACTGTATTCATGTACATATAGGGATGAACTTAACTGTGCACAAATATTTGGAAATGAAAAAGAGGAAAATGTCTTATCATGCCAGTGAGTTCAACAAAGGCAGAAATTCCAGTTTAGTCTTCTATTTTATATTTCAAACTTGTTCATTTCATAGGGAGGGCATTAGGATTTCAGAGTTTTAGACTACTAAATAAACACATTTCATACTCTGAAAATCAAAGGAAAGAAAACTGCAAGGGTTAAGACATTTTAATAATTTAGAATTCACTTTATTAAAATATGCCTTTTCTTCAAATAACAAAAATAATTAGCTTCCATAAGACAATTAAAAAGAGAACTGATCCTATTTTGCAGTCTTAATATTAATTTCACTTGAGAAATATGAAATTAAAGAAACTGCAGGCTGAGCCCCGGTGGCGTAGTGGTTGTGCGTGGGACTGCGACCCACTGGGACGGAGGTTCAATTCCAGCAGTGGGGCTGGGCCTCCTACCCCCACCACTGGAGAGCAGTGATGCCCCAAAAACAAACAAACAAACAAACAAAAACTGCAATGTGCTTCATGCCAGCAGTTATTTAAAAACATGGAAACCTCAATAAAGTTTCTCAATAAAAAATGTTACCTTTCTGTGTTTTAGAAAAAGTGGGTGTTTCATCTGAATTTATATAGGAAGAAACCACTCAACTAGGAGGCCCTGTCTAAAAATATTAGAAGCTCTGGAGCCAGAGTGACTAAATTCAGACCAGCTCTGGCTAGCTAACAGTTTTGTGACACTGGCATTGATTTTCCCATCTGTAAATTGGTAAAAATTAGAACACTTTCTTAGTATTGTTATAAGAAATAAAGAGGTAATATGAGGGAGCTTCGAAAAGTTTGGAAAATGCCAAAAATAATTTTTTAAATAGCTTTATTGGCATATCCTTCATACCCCATACAATCTAATCATTCAATCACCAGCGCAATTTCAGAACATGTTCGAGTTCTCACTGCTGCCAGTTGCCATCATTTTTTAAGATGTATCTTCCACTTTCTGAAGCCCTCGAGAGCCGTGGTTTTCAACCTTCCTGAGGCTGCCACCCTTTCTACAATTTCTCATGTTAGGGTGACCTCCCCTAAGACAGATTTTCGTTGGTACTTTATGGCTATCATTTTGCTACTGTGATGAATCGGGCAGCCCCTGTGAAAGGGTGGGTTGATCCCCAAAGAGGTCATGATCCACAGGTTGAGAACCACTGCTTAGAATAGTTCTTGGGCTGAGCCCCGGAGGCGTAGTGGTTGTGTGCGGGACTGCGGCCCACTGGGTTGGTGGTTCAAATCCAGCAGCAGGTCTGCAGGAGCAAGGCTGGGCCTCCTACTCCCACCAGAGGGCAGTGATGTCCCCCCCCCCAAAAAAAAAAGAATAGTTCTTGATACAAAGTTTCATATAAGAATAATCTTTTGTTAATATGGGTTTCTACATTTCATTGTAAAAGAGTTCCCCAAGTAAGTATTTTCAAGGCTTACTTTGGACAAGTCATCAGGAAAAACAAGTTAAAGGAAAGAGTGGACAAGGTGATTGCAACAATGGGCTCACACCCCGGCAGTGTTCTGTTCTGCTACACCCAACACCTCTGTGAATGAGAGCCCACTAGGTAGCAATGAGCAACAGGGAAAGAGCATCATTTGATATGAAGCTGAGTTGGCAGTAGATGGCAATGAGTGTGAGTTTTTGTTTGAAGCCATGACACGGTGCAAGTACCTTATACCCAAATAATAAAATCACTGAGAGTTCTGGAGAAACAAAAGGGGAAAAACCTCATTTTAAAATATTACATGGGGCTGAGCCCTGGTGGCGTCGTGGTTGTGCGCGGGACTGTGGCCCACTGGGACGGAGGTTCAATTCCAGCAGTGGGGCTGGGACTCCTACTCCCACCACCCGAGAGCAGTGATAACCCCCCCCCCAAAAAAAAAATAAAATATTATATGCCTGGGGCTAAGCCCTGGTGGCACAGTGGTTGTACGCGGGACTGCGACCCACTGGGTTGGAGGCTCAAATTCAGCAGCAAGGCTGGGCCTTCTACTCCCACCACCAGAGGGCAGTGATGCCCCCTAAAAATTTTTTTTTAAATATATAAATAAAATATGATATGCCATTGGCATTATCTCTGGATAGAGTTTAATACTATGTTAAAACCTGTAGTTTAGCTGAGCCCTGGTGGCGTAGTGGTTGTGTGCAGAACTGCAGCCCATAGGGTTGACGGTTCAAATCCAGCAGCAGCCCTCCTGGAGTAAGGCTGGGCCTCGCACTCCCACCAGGGCAGTGATGCCACACAAATCCTGTAGTTTAATTGTAAGATCAAATGGGAACTCAGGGTATAAGATATAAGATCACCTAGTTAATATCAATAACCTGAACATTACTCTATACAGGATGCACCCATATGATACAAAAAAAAAATTACAAAGCTTATTCTATTTCTCAGGGAAGGAAAAAAAAATATGTGATACAAATACTAATCAAGTCAATAGGTTAAAGTATATTCAACACAACGTGTGGAAGGTTTTTTATATATTAAGCACTGACTTCCTCGGACTGGTCTGTTAACTTATCTACTGTAAGTCTGCGAAAAAAATTTTTTTTGCCAATGAGTTGATTCCAACTCATGCTGATTCTACAGCACAAAACTGCTCTGCAGGGCCCAGCACTGATCACCTTTACAGAAGCAGCCTGGCCCGCTTTCTCGCCTGAGCAACTGGGAGGCTTCAATCAGTAACCGAAAGCTTTACCTGATGCACTGGCCAGGACGCATCTACAATATGTCAGTTCTACTTGTTACTATATTTATTTTCTACTAAAAATATTATTGCACATTTACAATGGGAAATCAGGAGAGGTAAATTTTATTAAGTCTGTATTTCAAATGTTTCTACTTTCACTAATTATCTAGCCTAGAAATTAGGTTGATAACGGCAACCTGTCAACTTCTATTTTTCTTGTTGTTGTTGTTCATTTTGGGCATCACTGCTCTCCGGTGGTGGGAGTAGGAGGCCCAGCCCCACTGCTGGAATTGAACCTCCGTCCCAGTGGGCCGCAGTCCCACGCACAACCACTAAGCCACCAGGGCTCAGCCCCTATTTTTCTTTAAAAAAGGATTTTCCTCTCCTACTCCGTTGTTGAAGGCAAAAAGATTTCAGCTCTAGATTTAAAACTTTGTGCCACAGATGTCTTATCCTCAACTGTCATGCATAGGAGATTAAATTTATTGAAAGGAACCGCTAACTACCAGAGTATGCTCTCTACCCTGTAACCCTACTCTGAGTACAGGACTTCATTATTGTTATTATTTTAAGTAACTTTGGAAAAATGATCACCAGTTTTGTAAGTCCTGATTTATTTATAAAATAAAGAAGTATACAATGAACTCTATGGGGCAAACCATAGAAATTTATCTAGAAGCAGATACAATTATAGAACTCTATCTAGGAGTGGCACAACAATTAAGCACCCAAAGTACTAACTGAAAGTTTAGTAGTTGGAATGCACTCAAGAGATTCCCCAAGATGAAAGGTCACAGTTTGGAGAGTTCTATGAAGTTCTACTCTGCACACATAGGTTGCCATGAAGAGAAACCTATCTCACAGCAACTAACAATAATGCATCTAAGTTAGACTTACAGACTTAGCTCAAAAAAATAGTTTGGAAAGTCAAAAAAGGTTGAAAGAGGGCCTTGCATCAACCCAAATACAGGTTGTTGGTGCACAAATTCTGTGATCCCACGGTTTATTATGTAGAGAATTGAAGTCTCCATGGCCTGGAGGGGGGGAGGGGAGTGTACAAAACTAGAAGTAAAGAAACAACAGCAACCTGCCTATACTCCTTGGGGTTAGTTTTTAAGATTGGTAACTGGCAAGGTCAGGTTGAAGGGGAAGTTAGTTTCTAGTGGAGGTCCTGGGGTGAAGCAGTGGTAGTTACTCTATATACTCATGTATAAGCCGAGTTTTTCAGCACATTTTAAAATACCGTTTTTGTGGTTTTTGTGCCTTGGCTGGTATTTGGATGGGCCTATACTCGAGTATATATGCGAAGTCCTAAAAGAAACCAGCAGGGTCGTACACTGTGACTTCTAGGACACAAGACAGCTGGGCTCCAAAGTTCTTTGCTAAAATTAGGTGAAGGGAGCAGCCCAATCTTGGAATAAGCCAAGGTCTATCTTACTCTCTCATAAGAGGGGGCTTCAAAAAGCCCGTGGGAAAATGAAATTAAAAGACAAGAGAATTTTCCCCGCGGGCTTTTTAAAACTCCCTTTATACATCTATGTATCATAAAATGGAAAATTTTTCTTTATTTCACTAGTCAATAGAGAAGCGGCTCCTAAAAGTTTGTTCACATCTGAAGTACTAGGTTTTACGGCCGAATTGATATAGAATTACAGACAATGATCACATGCAAAAATCTGCACTCAAATGCTAGCCATCCGAATAAACACAAAAGGATCCAACCCCCTATACAATAAACATGGGGGAGGGGAGTCACAAAATTTGAACACTACAGCTTTATCCCATCCTTCATAGTACAGATGTGAACTTAACAGTACGCTGGAATTTAACAAAACCTCAAGGGAAACTTCAGAAAGAAGTTCTACGTTTCAAAAGGAGAAAAAACAAAGAGAGGAGGGGCGGGGCTAGAAAACTTAATACAGTGAAGACGATAAAACGATGTATAAGAGGCAAGGGTTGGGGTTCCATGAAAGAAAACATTGTCTTGGAAACGGGTAGTGACCCCCCCCCCCCCCACACACACACACACGGGAAAGCGTCTCGGTATCTACACACTTCCATTTCTGGCCGTGCACTGACGAACTCCGGGGCTAATCATCTCCCAAGTAGCTCTGTCCTTTGTCATAGCCCAACTGTCCTGGAAGTGAAGCCCATGCATGCAGATGACGGGGCCGCCTCTAAGCGAACGCGTCCGCCCTTTGGCCTCAGCTGTGCACATCCATTCTCCTGCGAGCGGAAGGGGCGCTGACAGGGCCCCGCACCCCCGCCAAGGATCCAGCGCACCAAGGCCCCCCGGCCCCTCCCCGGCCTGCCCCCCTGCCCCCAAGAGAGCGCCCAAATTGAGCGCCAGAGAAGAGCTGGGGCCACCTGCGTCGTTACTGGCCCGCGAGGGCTACCTGCCCGGCGAAACTTCCGGGGCTCCGACAAAGCCCTCCAGCGAAGAAAACGGCGGGAGAGCCCCGAGCGAAAGCCCGAGTGGCCACACTCTAGGCTCCGCGAGGGAGAGGGTCAGGACTGAAGAAAGTTCGGGGGCGAGGACCTGGGGGCTGTGTGTTCGTCCCAGGGGAGGGAGGGGAGCGCGCGAGGAGGAGGTGGGTCGGGGGTTCGCGGGCATCGGGGTTTGCCAAGAGGGAGGACTAAAGTGAGGGGGGGGGGGAGGTGGACAGAGTCAGCGCTAGAGGGAAGTGCCGGGGCGAACACGGGCTGCCCGGGGAAAGGGGAGAGTGTCTAAGTTGGGGTGAAAGTGAGGCCAGAGGGAGAGAATGGGGTGAAGGGAGGGAAGCACTGCAGGGGGCAAGGGACAGGGGAAGAAACCCCCGCCCCAAAGACCCCGGGAAGAGCTCTTGCCCCGTCGCTCCATAGGCTGTCCTCGGCCGGCGGCCGCTCACGCCCAGTCTGCGGTGGAGACTCACCCAAAGGCTGCAAAGGCCCTTCCCAAAGAGGACATGAGACCGGTCCAAACACACAGCGGAACCAGGCGAGGGGAGGAAACGGCGGCGTTGCCGTGCCCCGGATGCGGATCCCTAGGAACCGGAAGTCAGGTGCCAGGGTCACCTCCCAATCGACGCCTCCTTTCCCTCAGAAACGGCTTGGCGCATGTGTTAGGCCTCACGGGGCGGGGAAACGGCTGGCCCCGCCCACTCCGCGGGGGGCCTCGCGCCGGCTTACGCCCTGCCCTGGCCACGCCCCCTCGGCCCCTCGGAGTCCGGCTGCAAGTGCGCTGCTTGGTTCACCCTCCCTCCGCTGAGGAGCTGCAAGCGGGGACCCCGCGAGTTGAAAAGCCAAATCTCCCGCCTTTTTTTTTTCAAGACACCCAAAGCACGTGTCCTCCCTGGTGCCCCAAACGGAGAGTGAAGAAAATGCTGGATTCAGAAAAACCGGAAGATTGAGTGATTAATATTGGAAGATGCTTGGGAGGCTCTAGCCTAGGGAGCTCTTATAATTCCCAATATTTACCCCTCAATTATGTCGAGTCTATAGTCAGATTCTATGTCGTGCACTCAGTTTTATGTATTTTATCAGGAGCAATTCTTTCTAGGCTGTCACTCGGAATGACCTACTGCCGTTGAATCGATTCCGACTCCTGGCAGCCGAGGCTGCACGGTAACTCGTTCCCTCCCTCCCATTCCACGCGGGGAGCAGAAAGGCTCGTGGAGCGGCTGATGGTTCCGAACTGCTGACCTTGAGTGAGCAGCCCACCTGCAACCCGCGATGCCATCAGGGCTCCTGAAGTGGATGCATTTCGGGGCCTCTGAACCCTGGGGGCCTCAGGGGTTAGGCAGGGGGCTGCTAACTCCCAGGTCAGCAGTTCTCCCACCAGCTGCTTTGCGGGAGAAAGAAGGCCGGGTAAAGAAACTTACAGGCTCAGAAAGCCAGAGGGGCATGCCCTCTTACTTTATCTTACAGGAGTCACTGTGAGTCAGAATTGGGGGGCAGGGAGGAGTGCCAAGTATAAGGTGAATCTTTAGACTGAGAAAGGTTTTTATAGGTTTTTATAAAGTTCAGAAACCTCGCAAACACAAAATGCAGAAAAATAGGATTTTTATTAACTGCTTGGTACACCACCAAGATACTTTTTCTCTGACAGTGTTTGTATGTTCTTTGTTCATCTTTTCCTGTTTTGACAATCTACTGAGTAATATTATCTATAAGAGGAGGCTTGGTGGTGTAATGGGTAGCTGCATTGGGCTCAACTTAAAAGTTAGCAGTTTGAAACCACTAACTTTTCTGCAGAAAAAAAGATGAGACTTGAAGAGGTAATAATTTGTAAATTATTGAAGGTTAAAAGAGTTACAGCCTTGGAAACCCAGAGAGGCAGTTTTAACCTTCTCCTTTAAAGCCGCAAGAAGCCAGAATTGACCCAATGTCTGATTTTAGTGTTTTGTTTCTTTTAATCTTAATTCTAGGGTTGGGGTCTAAAAAATGATCCTTAATGCTTCTCTCTTACACACCACAATAATTAAGTTCTGTGGGATCATCTTCCAAAGCTCTCCAGAATCTGATCACTTAACTGTTTCTCCTGGTACCAGCCTGTCCATCTTCTGGCACAAGCCATTACCGTGCCTCCTGTTTGCACCTCTGTCCTCCCCTGGTCTATTCGCAGAAGGTCCTGTTACATCGTGTTCCTCCTCCAATGGATTTCCTTCCGGAAGGGGAAACTACGGTTCTTACATTAGTCTACAGGATCTCCAGGTTCGACCCCTCCTCTCTCCATGAGCCGAGGGCAGTGCTGGTTCCACAGAAATTTCGAGGGAAGAAGCCATGGTTGATTACCTGTCCAATGTGCACCCTTCTCCATGCTAAACGGGGTTCAGCGGAGCTTCCAGGCAAAGACAGACTAAGAGGAACGGTCTGGCCGTCTACTGAAAATCACAGCAGTGCACTCACATTGTGCACGGACCGTCGGGAGGCCATTTGGCTCAATGCGGCCAATAACAACAGCGACAACCCCCATGACAACTCTGACCTCATTTCCTGTTTTCTCTGTTGTCCCTTCCCTCTAGACACAGCCTAGCCTTCTGGACGCAGAGCCTTCTTGGCCTTTCTCAAATCTGCAGGTAGACACAGCACCATTGTGCTTGCTGGTCCCTTTGCCTGGATTGCCACCATGCAACCGGCCACCTCTTTTAAAAGTGTGTGCTCCAATATTTCCTTTCTGACGGTGCCTTCCTTGAAATACCATCAGCTTCCCTCTACTCCCTGACCCTGTTCTCCACTCAGTTTTTCTGTCCCGCCCCCTCCCCTTTTTTTTTGCGACACAGGATTGGTTTATTGACAGTGCCCATGCTGTCCTATGCTCTTAGAACAGCTCTCAGTAACAAAAGAACCCAACCTGAGTCACCCAAGTCCCTGAGGTTGGCCTGGCTCCCCTCCTCTCTGTGGGAGAGCAGAGCAAAGACAACCCCGCCCCCAAACCCCACCCCCTCCCATCAGGCCACCTTGCCTTTGGGATGGGGAGATGGCCTGAGCATCACACAGCACCACCCTCTCCTCAGTTGAGGCTATAGGGGTCACCTTTACTGGGGTGCAGAGATGGTGTGGCCCCTGCCTGTCCTGAGGACACCCTAGAACAGTCACCCTGAGGAGACAGAAACCAGAGCCACACACTCACTTTTGGCACCACCCCCACCCCCTCCGCCCCTTCAGACGGTCCCCACCACTCCCTCAGATCCAGGCCATCGCAAAGGAGCTGGCAAGGAGGGAATGGGGAGGGAGAGGACCAGGGTCCCTCTTGTTCTGTTCCCCCAGGTTTTCTCTTAAGGGCTCATATTCCCACCCAGCACATATGGCCTAATCGGTTCCGTGGCACAAGTGATTAAGCACTCAACTGCTAGCTGAGAGTTTGGTAGTTTAAACAAATCTAGCGGCGCCTCGGGAGGCCTGGTGGCATTGTTGAGAACACAGTGCACTGCAACTGCAAGGTCAGAAGTTCAAACCCAGGAGAAGAAAGATAAGCTACATGCTGGCTCCTGTCGATGGCTTATTTCCAGTTTTGGTCTTGAAGCTATAGAAGTCCTTGTTCCTTACCCCTAGTCGAGTTGGTGGCTCAACTTGCAAAGCTTCAGGTTAGTGATGGCAAAGAAAGGTTTCTGTCAAGATTTACAGACTGAAATGCTAATATAGTGTTGATTGAGTCAATCCTCTTGATGCCAGTGGATGGGTTTGTGCAGAGGTGTCTCAGCGGAGCCCCCTGGTGGCCAGCTGCTCACGACAGGCACAACTATAGGACTGCCTTGAGTCAGACTCAACCGACAGCAGGTTTGATTGAATCTCTCTCTCTCTCTCTCTCTCTCTCTCTCTCTCTCTCTCTCTCTCTCTCTCTCTCTCCATAGGCCAGGGTCATGATGGCATATATGTTTGTCTGTTTTGTTCACGAACAAAGCTTCACACTTATTGCAGGCACCCAATAAGTGTTTAGTTTTATTTTTTACTTTTAATTGTGATTTAGGTGAAGGTGCACAGAGCAATCGTCAGTATTGGATTCAACTGTTAGCATGTTTTGTTTCAACTGACTCTTCTCTTCTACGGATTCTCACGTATCCTGCTTTTTCCTTCTTTTATCCCTAACCTTCAGAGCTTTGACTTTGCGCGAATGCTATCCTTTTGATCTTAAGTACCTTTGAATCTCCCATCAGTTTCTCTGATCAATGCACTTTCATCAAGTTGATTCCAACTTCAAAAGACTCCATAGGGCAGGGTAGAACTTCCCTTGTGAGTTTCGGAAACTTTAACTTTTTTTCCCCAATGATTTTATTGGGGGCTCTTACAGCTCTTATAACACATTAGCTCTTCAAGACATCATTTGTATCAAGCATATTTGTATACATGCTGCCATCTTCATTTCCAAAGATTTTCTACTTGAGCCATTGGTATAAGTTCCTCTTTCCCCTCCTTTTTTTTTTCATAAATCATTTGATACTTTAACTTTTGATAGGAGTAGAAAACCTCATTTTTCTCCCATGGAGAGTTGGGTGGTTTTGAACTGATGACCTTACAGTTAGCGACCCACCCTATAGCCCAGTAGACCACCTTCAGTCTCCATGTGACTTATCAGATCAGCTTCTATATAATCGCAGTCTCTTTTAAGATTCTGGATTCTGTTCCACATTTGTCTCCTACCCTATCCAGGACTTTCTAGCAGAGATCCCTTACCCAGTCAATGTTTGTTGAATGCAAGAATGCATTTCTCATTTTCTTTACCCCCACCCATCGAAAGCCATGTAAACTGAGCCACCAGGGGACACTCATAAGTCACCAAGGTGGTATCTTCAGAAAAGTTTCTCTTGAAACATGTACACATAACTTCACACCAGAGCTACAGGAGAACACACAGATGTCTCCCCACCGCAGAGGATACTGTGTCTCCCTAGCAATAGAGCGGTCCACTGTCTTCATGATCTCCAAAAAAAATGAAATCGAAGGTTTTTACAATGATTCACAAGACTTTCCTGGCAGCCCTCAATATGAATTGCCATTAAATGCAAAGAAAACAAAAAACCTCACAACAGGCTCAATAGACAACACCATGATAAAAGGAGAAAATGCTTGAAATTGTCAAGGACTTCATTTTACTTTGATCCACAATCAATGCTCTTGGCAAATCTTCTACCCAAGACATCTTCAAAGTGTTAAAGGGCAAAGAAGTCATTCTGAGGACGAAGGTGTGCCTGACCCAGGTCATTGTGTTCTGTTTGTTCTTTTTAAAATAATTTTAGTGGTAGAAAATTCACGTATCATACACTT
>PVJH01018226.1:0-45807 GCA_004026705.1 Nesogale talazaci | reverse complement strand
TAATGGGGAACCCAGGACAGATGAGCCCCTTGGGGCCAGTGGTGAGACTGGAGCTACTGGATGGGTGGAGAGAAGGTGGGGTAGAGAGACAAAACCAATTGCAAGGATATACAGATAACCTCCTATCTGGAGAACAAAGGAATGGGCAGGGGGAGAGGTTGGGCAGTGTAAGATATAGAGAACAATAATAATTTATAAAATATTAAGGGTTGGTGGGGAAGAGAGAGCAGGGGAAGAAGGGAAAGGATGGGAAGCTAATATCAAGGGCTCAAGTGGAAAAGCAGATATTTGGAAAATGATGACAGCAGCAGATGTGTGAAGGTGCTTGGCACAGTACATTTGTTTATTGTGAAAAATGATGTATGAGCTCCCAATACAATGATTTTTAATTAAAAAAAAGAAAAAAGAAAAAGAAATTTGATCCTGTAATCAAATTTTTGAAGACCAATTATTTGTTTATAATAAATACCCATTTCCAGTCACACAAAAGTGACTATACATATGAAATTCTCCTGATGGAATACATAGAAATCAAATTGAATATATCCATGGGAAGAGATGATGAAAAAGCTCAATATCAGAAGATAAAATCAGACCAAGGATCAACTGTGGAACAGACCATCAACTGATCCTTTGTAAGCTCAGGATAAAGTTGAAGAAAATGGAAACCAGTCCAAGAGAGCTAAAAATAATCTTGAATCTATCCCGCCAGAATTTGGAGAGCATCACAAGAACAGATTTGATAGATTAAGCACTAATGATAGAAGGTCTGATGAGCTGTGGCAGGAAATCAAGTTCATTATTCATGAAGAAAGCAAAAGATAATTTGAAAGGTGAAAAAGAAAGGAAAGTTTAAGGTGGATGACAGAAGACACTAAGCAAATGGAAAAAAAGATGAAGTCAAAGAGCAGAATAGAAATTTTCAAAAGGCAGCTTGAGAAGCCTACGCCCAATATTAAAATGAAAAGTGCAGCAACTCTGAATTAGAAAGCCAAAAGGGAAGAACATGTTCAACATATCTTAAACTTTGAAAAACCTCAAGAAAAAAATTAAAGTCTTGAGTTGCAGTCTTGAATGACTCTATGGGCAAAAAAAACATTAAGAGACACTTGATACTTGATATAGTGACTGTACTATATCAAAAGAACTAATTGATAGTCAACCATTTCAGAAGATAACTACAAGCAAGAACCAATGGTACTGAAGGAAGAAATCCAAGGTGTACTGAAAGCATTAGTCAAAAACAAGTCTATAGGAATTGAAGGAATACCAATTGAAATGGTTCAACAAGCTGGTGAAGCACTGAAAGCACTCAGTTGTCTATGCCAAGAAATTTAGAAGACAGCTAGTTGGCCAATTGACTGGAAGAGTTCCATATTCGTGGCCACTCCAAAGAAAGGTGAACCAACAGAATGCCCAAACTACAGTACAATATCATCGATATCATAAAATTTTGCTAAAGGTCATCCAACAATGATTACAACAGTACACTTAAAGGAAAATTCCAAAAGTTCAGGCTGGATTCAGTAGAGGGCTGCAACAAGGAATGGCATTGCAAATGTGAGATAGGCTTGCCTGAAAACAGAGAAACTAGAAAGATGTTTACTGTGCTTCAATGACTATTCAAAGTCATTCAATTGTGGGAACTATAATAAACTATAGGAAATTTATGAAGAACTGGAATCTAAAACATTTCATTGCCCCCTTCAGAACCTGTATATAAATGAATAAGCAGTTATACAAATGGAACAAGGGAGTATTACATGACTTAAAAACAGGAAAGGAATGTGACAGGGTTGTAGCCATTCACGTATGTCGAACAAATCATCAGAGAAGCTGGTTTATGTATCAAAGAATGTCGCACCAGTTTTGGAGGAAGACAACATCATGTGATACGCAGATAATGCAACTTTGCTTGCTGAGAGGAAAGAGGACTTGAAGGACTTGCTTATGAAGATTAAGGATTTCAGCCTTCAGTGTGCATTACAACTCTTGTAAAGAAGATGAAAATCCTAGAAACTGGAACAATAGAGAACATCATGATAAAGAGAGAAAAGATTGATGCTGTAAAGGATTTTATATTATTTATCCACAATCAATATTAATGAAAGCAGTAGTCAAGAGATCAAAAGATATGTTGCATTAGGTAAATCTGTTACACAAGACCTCTACAGAGTATTTAGAAGTAAGGATAATATTTTGATGACTAAGGTGTGCCTGACCCAAGACATGTATTTTCCATTGCTTCCTGTGCATGAGAAAGTTGGACATTGAATAAGGAAGGCCATAGAAGAATTGATTCATTTAAAGTGTGGTGCAGGTGAAGAATATTGAAAATACTATGGACTGCTAAAAGGACAAACCAAACTTGCTTTGAAGAAATAAGTCTAGGAGGCAAGGGTGGCAAAGCTTTGCCTTACACACTTAGGAAATGTTTTCAGGAGAGCTTAGTTCATGGAGAATGACATAATGCTTTCCATTTCATTTTTGACCACTTCCAATTTTCCTAGTTTCATTATTTCCACATATTCCAAGGTCTAATCATTAGCAGATTTTTGCAGCTGTTCCTTCTTCCCTTGAGCCATGCCCCAAGAGCAAATACCGATCCCCAAGGCTCCAATTCCACAAGTTTTACCCTACTCACACCTCTGTGGTCTACTCCCCTCTGGAAAATCAATTCTTTCTAAGGCACATTTCAAGTGTTCTACCCAAGGCACCCATCCCCCTGAACTATTTCTACCAATGCTCTGCTTCTATTCACTGGACCTTTAATATCTGATAATATTTAGGGGCAATTCATCAGATTTTCACCAATGAGGTTTTTCAGCTACTTCATCCATAGTGCGTGTTGCGTCCTTCTTCTTTGTCTGTTCTTAGTATGAAGCTTCACTAAAATCTCTTCTCTGGTGATCCTGCTGCCATTTGAAATTCCAGTGACATAGCTTCCAGCATCACAGCAACACAAAAGCCATCACAGTACAACAAACTGACAGACAAGACTGCAGAGCTCTATATTGAACCCAGTCACTTGTGAAAAAGGAAAACTATGCACAGGAAAAGGTGAGAGAATATGCTGATAATGGATGTATCTGAGAGATAATAACGATGTATAACTTTCATATTTATCAAAACATGCTAGATATGATTTTAATATCTAGCAAGTTGAGGTTGTATAGAATGTGTTGGAGATTACAAAGGCTTAAGAAGATAATTTCTAATAGAATTGGGAGAATGTCAGGATTGGACAGAAATTGTGAGAATAGATTATAAGAGGGCATACAGAAGGGTATGATTTGTGGAGTACTTTCCTGGATGTGAAATTTTCCTGTGTTGGATGAACTTCCGGTTTTTGTGTATTTTTCAGATAATTTGTGTATGTGGTGTATGAGTTTATCTGTGTATACATATATGTTTGATAGCTATCCAACTAGCCTATGAATTTGACTGTAAGTCAGAGCCTTGTCCCCACTCTTTGTTATCCTCCTAACCAGAGAAGCAGAACAGTGTTCAGCACTAGGTAAACATTGAGTATCTGCCATGTTGACTTCTGCTTTTACTTATTCTTTTACTTAATGATTTCTTGAGTTACAGATTTCTAGGACTGTTAAGAAACCCCTCTCCTATCACTAGCACTATAAATATTGGCCCACAAGCTTTCTTCTGTTATGATTCTTGTCTTGGCATCTGACATATGAGCAGATGGAGAATGCCAAGTCTTTGCCAAATCACAATCAACAAGGACTGGATATCATAGCTAGCAAGGAGAATGGAATGTGCTTCCCATGTAGAAATCACAGCCCTGAAAAGAAGGTTCAAGTTCTCATGAGTCAAATAGTTGACTCTAGCTCCCTTCACCGCCAGTATGTTTTGATTTCTCTACAGAAGCCATCTGGGCCACCATCATGGAGCATACAGTGCAAAATCAGAGAGGTATTTAATTTGATGAAAAAGAACTCTAACTACATCCTAATGCAGCATCCACTCTCTTGACAGTTAAACTATTGAATAGTAATTTATATAATGTATTTGGTAAGTAGCAACTTACAAAATACATTTAGTATTAGTCTTTTTATATATGCATTGGAAATTAGAAATTTCTCTTCCTGAAATAGCAATTCACTGATTACTCATTAACCAATTTTTGAAAATCAAGTTCTTTATTATATATGTCATGTGGTGTGCTGTATGTTAAGGCTAGAAAATGGGTAAAAAACAGCTCCTACTTCCAATAGTTGGTTTGGAAAACAGTCACAGAAACACAAAAATTATGTTATATTATAAGTGAAATGATACATATTTTTTGTTTAGAAGGGGGTTACAGGAAAAACTAATCAAATGTGGGCTAGTTGAATAAAAGAATGATTTCTGCAGTATGTAATAAGTTACCCCTGTCTAATTTGTTATGTCTGCAAATATTTGATCATCTAGTAATGATATTGCATTGAGCCTCAGTGAATTCCTGAGGCTGTGAATTTTGCTTGCCTTTATAGTCTGGCTTTATGATTTTTCCTGGAGTTTGCAATGAATTAACTTGCATTTGTTATTTCCTTTGTTGTTTCCTTAATTAGAATTAGGCAAGTTTTCATTGCAATTATTTAAATTAAGCAAAATTAGATTGATAACTAAATATATAGAGTGCGCTAAATTATTAGTCTATTTTTTATTTTAGCATAATTTTTTTATAGTTTCTTTAGTAGTTAGAATGGAAATAATTGATCAGTTTGTAACGTTAGGCCAGAAGAGCAGGAGTGTTTTTTAAAAGAGTAACTATACTGGAAACTATTCTCTTGGAATCCAGGGAAAAATCAAGGTAACTTTTTACATTGCAGCATCCCCACTCACAGTATGACAACCGCTGACCACCAGAGCAGAAAGCACCCTAAGAAAGAAGCCGTGATATTTATCAACCAATGTCCTGTAACTGAACTCACTGACCTCAGTTGATTCCAACTCCCAATCATCCTCTAGGACAGAGTGGAACTGCCCCTGAGGGCGGCCAAGACTCTAACTCCTAAGGGGAGTACAGAACCTTTCTCTCTCCTGCAGGGCACCTCGTGATTTTGACCTTGTGGTTAGCAGCCCAACGCCTAACCATTACACTACCAGGACTCCTTTACTTTGCTACAAAAGTAAAAGCAGTACTGCTTGCTTTCCAGACCGCCTTCTTTCTCTTCCCATCCCTAGCGTCAACGCTGATTCAGAGTGACTTCCTGTAGGTTTCCGAGACTGTCATTCTTTACAGGAGTAGAAAGCCTCGTCTTTCTTCCTCCAAACTGCTGGTGGTTTTGAACTGCCAACCCAGGTGTATCACATCCCAATACTTAACCACGACGCCCCCAGGGCTCCTCATTTCCTCATGAACAGAATGTCCCCTCCTTTCTTTGTCCAAGGAGACAGTTCTTTGTTGGACTCTATTTTCTCTGTCTTCTTGAATATCACTATTCAAAAAGCTCTCATTCTACCTCAACAAACTCCTTGCAACTGTGTCAAGAAATGCCTCACTCACTGTATGCAACACAAACAGTAGTAAACCAACAGTATCATCCAACTTTAGTTCCCCATCTTTCCCAGATTTCAATCCCACTGTTAAGTAAGCTCAACGAAGCTTGAAGAGTTGGCCCAATTCAAGTCATCCTATCCCATTCCTCTCATCTGGAACCCTAATCTAAGCCTACGAGTTCATTGCATTCCATTGATGACAATTACTGATTGAGTATTTGCAAGTTTTGAACGTATGAGAGGGAGTGATTATATTTGAGGCTCAGTATAAAAGGCTCTCTTTCATTTTATCTTCCCAGAAATGAATCATGGAGCTCTATTTTCCACTAGTGGACAATTTACATCCATAATGATATCAACAATGTGTCCTGTTGCTGTTAGGTTCTGTTGAATTGGTTCCAACCCTAGTACACCAGAGCTAAAATTCATCCAGTCCTGCACCCTTAAACTTATCCATCAGTTTGAGCAAATTCTTGAAGCTACTAGGTCAATCTGTCTTGTTGAAGGCCTTCCACTTTTTCACTACGAGCTACTTCTCACTTTACCAAGCATGATGCCATTCTCCAGTGACTGGTTTCTCTTTTAAATAAGCTGAAAATATGTAACACAAAGTCTGTCTTCCTTTTCCTCCTAGTGCTTGCTGGTAGTACTTCGTCCAAGACACATTTTTTTTTGTTCTTTTGATAGTCTATGGTATGTCAAAGGTTCTTTGCCAGCACTATATTTCAAATGCATTGATTTTTCTTTGGTCTTCCTTATTCAATGCCCAACTTTCTCATGCATATGAAGCAGTGGAAAATACTGTGTCTTAAATCAAGCACACCTTAGTCCTCACAATAACATCTTTGTTTTTCAACTTCTTTAAAAATGTCTCGTGCAGCAGATTTACCTAATACAGAGCTCTTTTTGATCTCCTGACTGCTGCTTCCATGAGCACTGACTGTGGATCCAAGCAAGACAATATCAATCTATTCTCTTTGTATCTTCATGTTATATATGGTCCAGTTGTGAGGGTTTTTTTAAAAAAAAATTAGTTACAAACCATAATGAAGGCTGCATTCCTTGATTTTAATCAGCAAGTGTTTCAAGTCATCTTCACTTTCAGCAAGCAAGCAAGTTGTGTCATTGCATACCACAGGTTGCTAATGAGTCTTTCTTCAATCCTGATGCCTCATTCTTCTTCATATAATCCAGCTTCTTTGATGATTTGCTTAGTGTATAGATTAAGCAAACATGTGAGAAGATATAACCTTATGCACACCTTTCCTGATTTTAAACCATATAGTATTACCTTGCTCTCTTTGCACAACTGACTCTTGATTCATGTACAAGTTTCACAGGAACACAATGGAGTACTCTGGAATTCCCATTCTTCTCAAGGTCATTCTTAGCTTGGTAGTCTATTTATACACAGTGTGCACAGTAAATATACAGAGTAAAATATAGTTGCATAGTCAAGAAAGCACAAGTGAACATCTTTTTGATGTGCTCTGCTTTCAGCTAAGGTCTATCTAACTTCAGCAATTGTATCTTTTGTTCCATGTCCTCTTCAGAATCCAGCCTGCACTCTGGTAGCTCCCTGTCAATGTACTGCTGCAACTCTTGTTGGGTGATCTCAAGCAAAATTTTACTTGCACATGATATCAATGATATTGTTCTATAATTTGAGCACTCTACAGGGTCACCTTTCTTTGGAATGGGAACAAATATGGATCTCTTCTAGTCAGTGGTCTTCCATATTTCTTAGTATAGAACAGTGAGTACTTCCAATAGTTCACTAGTTTATTGAAACATTTCTGCTGGTATTCTATCAATTTCTGGAGTCTCACTTGTTGCCAAATCCTTTTGTGCAGCTTGGATTTTTTTCCTTCAGTATAATTGGTTCTTGCTCACATGCTACCTCCTGAAATGGGTGAGCATAAACATATTTTGGGGGGTGCAATGACTCTATTCTTTCCATCTTCTTTTTATACTTCCTGCATCATTCAATATTTTGCCCATGGAATGTTGGATTGTGAAAGAGTTTTTTATTTTTTTCTTTTGCTCTCAGTTTAAGCTGCGCTGAACATGTTTTTGCTTTTTGGTTTTCTAACTCTGCATCTTTGCACATTTCTGTTTTATCTTGTCTTCTTGAGTTGCCCTTCGAAATTTTCAGTACAGCCATTTTGAATTCTCATTGGCATTTGCTACTCTACAATGAATAGCGAATTTCTGACTCTTTTGAAATTCACTTTAATTAATGTGTCAAATCTTTTCTTAAGACATAGTGATACCCAAGTGGAGTATGCTCAAATTCATATTCTGACTCTCTTGGACTTCTTGTTTTAATGAACTTACATAAGGGCAATTTAATGGTTTATTCACAGTCAGTCCTTGGCCTACTTTTAGCTGCTAATATTAAGCTTTTGAATGATCTCTTCCAACAGATGTAGTCAATTTGATATCTGTGTATTCTATCCAGATAAGTGCACATGTACAGTCACGATTGTGTTGTCAAATGAAAGTATTTGCTGTAAACACTTTGTTATCTTGAAAAATTCTATCACATGATCTATAATTTTGCTTCTATCACCATGACCATATTTTCCAACAACTGTTCATTCCTCTTTGTTTACAACTGCTGCATTCCAATTGCCAATAGATATTAATAGATCTTGATTTCATATTTTATCAATTTCTGATTGGAAATATTGGTAGAATTATTCAGTCTCTGAGTCACTACCTATGGGAGTTAGTTCATAAGTTTGAATAATAGATGTATTTACTGGATTCCTTATAAGTGTGTGTGTTGATTTATCTTTCACAGACAGCATTGTAGTTCAAGATAGATCTTGACATGTCTTTTTTCATGATGAATTTAATGCCATCACCCTTGATTGTGTCATTCCTGGTATAGTAAGACATATGGTTTCAAAATGGTGAATTCCCATCAATTTCACCTCACTAAATATCTAGATTATTGACCTTTATGCATTCCATTTCATTTTCTGCAATCTCCAATTTTCTTAGATACTTCTTATAATATGAACAGATCTAAAAACAGAAAGGATTTTTGAACTGTTATATTAACCAGCTGTGGGTTCCGGCCCTGTAACTAAAAAGGTCCCAAGGAGTGGTGGTGCAGTGATAGGCAATAAGGAGGCAGGAAGAGTGGGGCAAAGGTGCTCACCTTTCCCAATGTCAGGATCAAGAGAAAGAGAGAGAGAGAGAGAGAGAGAGAATGTATTTTCCCATAGGTTTATATAGTGTGGGGCTACAAGCCTACATCAATCACATAGTAACAGAGCGGGCAGTGACTTAATCCTTGCATATCCCTAAGGTGACTGGAAGAGTAACCCAAGACCAGAATTTGAGACCGGTGTCCAAAGGGGATCAACAGGCCTTTGAACAGGGAGGACAATAGAACTTGTTTGCTCTCAGAGATAGGAAGCGTCTAGTTGCATAGATAGAAGACACGTGATTGTAAGAGGCATTGTTAAAGGGGCACTATTATGGGTGATATAGTGAGGATGATTTTTAGTCTGGAGAATGTGACTGGGGGTCATCTCTAACTCACAAATGTGAAGGCCTTCCTCCAGCAGAGTTGGTCTTCAAGACTCCATGATTGTGAGTGTAGAGAATTTGGCTGCATGCATTCTCTGCCAGGGGCTCAATTTTCCACATTTCCCCCTTATGTTTTTTTATTTTAAATTCATAAGGGCTACATATGCAACATGGTGACTCTCTATATGTTGGGAACCTCCTGATTGCAAAGAAAATATGATAACAATAATTATAGTCACACCAGATCCTAAGCTATGGAAAAGACTGTGGTACCAAGCTCATGGGTCAAGCCCCTCCAGTCCATCTACCAATTGTTTAATCACATTAATAGGAGAGGATGTTTTTAACCCATCTTTAAATATATTGAAGATCTCCTTTTTTAGCTGTTAGATATCTAATGAGATGTTCCCCTTAAGTCCATGCAAGTGGTTTCTAATTAAAGTTCAATCAAGTAAAACTACATTATGAATAATGAGTTACATAAATATTTGTAATGTTTCAGTCCATTTCAGTATCAATTAATGTTATAAGTCCATGACTTAGATATTCTAGTAATTGAGCAATCTGCAATAGTCCAGTCACTTTTGCATAATATGTTCAGTTTTAATGGATTCCTAGAGTATCTCTCTGGCAACATCTGCAATGGTTGAAATTATTATGTTTCAGAAAGGCAACACTGCCATTCTCACAAATCTGAGAAGTCCTTTAGACATTTTTAATAAAGTCTTCAACAAGAAAGTGGTTTTCATTCTGCCTTTCCATCCCCCATGTCACACTATCAGCTGCTGCTGCTTCTCAAGCCAAACTCTCCTAAGAAATCTGTTTGTATTTTCTTTTACCTGCTAAAATGCAGAGGAAATAGGCCTCCCAAGGTGGTCATTAACTTAATATCCCAAATGCCATTGTCCTTGTTCTACCAGATCTTCTCCTGATCAACTTTCTCTGCATGGGTGGAAAGGTATTTATCCACCCTATTTTTGTTAGAAGGCTTTTGTTAGAGAAAAAATTTAGAGCTAAAAGCACTAAACAAAGTTTTTCAGATATAGAATTACCTTTTGTGCCCCCCTTCTGTTTTAATAATTGAGACTTTAAGGTGCACTTAGACAGAAAACATTATGCAAACATAGGAACATTGCTCTCAGAGTAGCAAGGGAAATTAACACCTGACAAGATGACACTGGTGAGTTTTTTTGACATACACAGGAAAATTCCAAGGGTGGAAAGTTTTCTCAATGTGGATTTCTTTTAATTGCTTTTGAATTAATCCATGTAATGGATCTCTTTCCCATAAGTTTATAAGAATGACCACAAGCTTAATGAAGCCAGACTGCCCTTTGGGCCCCGTACACTGTAGGATTTCACCATTTTGCCATATCTTTTTCTGGTTAGCTTCTCCTATTCTCCCTTCATAGACATCAGGGAGAGTTAGAGACAGCCCATTGTTGATGGCTCAAGACAGTGACATTAGCTCCTGAATCTAAAAACTCTAAAAACCCTTTCCCTTCAGTTAATAATTCCAAGTGGGGATGATTTTGAATAGCATCCCAGAATATTCCATGACCTATGCAATCCCTCTTTTTTCATAACCCATTGGATTCCAGATTTAAGTATCCCTTTAATCTCTCTTTCATAATCTTGGTCAATAACTCCAGTAACAATCTGAATAACTTGAGTAGTAAGGCTAGATTTCCTTACAAAATTCGACTCATCCTTCCAGCAGAGACCCTGCCCTCCTGTGTTAACAGAATGTGTGGGAACTCTTGAACATTTTTTGACTAATTAAGTATATAACAAGGAGAACACAGACCAGGCTCTCAAAAGCTAGATCAGAACCCACACCTGGCCATGGGGCTGGGTGATAGCCACTGCTGGCACTTCTTTTTAAAATGCTCAATCTTTCCACAACAAAATAGTCTCTCATTCTTTTTCTCTCTCCCTATCATTCTGAAAGTAAAGGCAGGTTGTGGCTTTGTTTAGTAGTCTGGCTTATGTTTTCTGGACCACCTTCTTTGGACGTCCCATCACATGGGGCTTCTGGGTGCTTCAGCCACCCATGAGCCACAGAATATTGAACCATACATTCTCTTCCTGGTCCTTCAGTTTTCCACAACCAACCATGACACACATCCAAACATATGACCCAATAAATATACTTATTGTTGAAATCAGTTTGACTTTAGATTCTGTTACTTGCATGCAAAAGCATCATGATTAGTTGATTAATTTGTCTAAGGAGCTCTGTGGTGTTGTGGCATAGGCATTGGTCTACTAGCCTCAAAGCCTGCAGTTCAAATCCACTAACATCCTATGGGAGAAAGATGAAGCTGTCTGTTCCTATAAAGAATTATAGCTTCAGAAATGCTATAAACTACCCAAGAGTCAAGTTGTCTCCTTCACCAAGTAACCAGTCTAACAAGATTAAAAAAGGGTAAAAAAAGTCTCTTTGGCATGCCTTGTTTTTGTGAATCAGCTATGACTCTTGAAGTTCAAAGTGACAGTTCCTTGGAGAAATGTTCTCGATTCACCTAGAGTTCAGATAACAATTGGAGACCATTGAGGTCCAGGTATTGATTACATATCTACTCTTTCCCCTGCGTAATAATCAGTACTGAGGTAAATGTGCATTCATTCTCTATAATGTAGCATTCTTTCCTCAACAAGCGAAAACGTCTTTGGAGACCAACTGTGATATAATGGGCATGTGCTGTTATACACTCAGTCTCAAACTGTTTATGCCTCTTATATGTCAGATACTATGAGAGGGTTTCAAAAAGTTCATGGGAAATTTTCATTCTCCTTTCACTCCATTTTTTTCCATTAACATGTTGAAGCTCCCTTGAATGCTGTCTCATTTAATCTTCACAGCAACTCTAAAGTCTTTTTTCATGGATGTGGAAATTAAGTTCAAATAGGTAGTTAACTTTCCCAGAGTGATGTGTCAGGCATGATTTTGCTGGCAATTGAATAGAGGACTAATTCCCAAGCCAGAGGTATAACCAGTGTTCAGGTGCTATCTAGCTGGACCATTGATAGACAAACACCTCTACACAGCCCACTTAAGTCTGATGTAGTTCTTTTGTCTTGACAAATGTTCTGAATCAAAGGCAGTGCTCACTTGGTCTCTTAGGGGAATAAACCTCCCAAGTGAAGCTAAAAACTCCATCTGATGGTAATTAGCACAGAAGGCAAGAACATTAAACCAAAAGTCTTAAGTTATTCATCCATTCAAGGAAGATTTATTATACCTAATATATGACAGGCATTGTGCTAAACACAATGGAAAAAAATTACAAGGATTCAAGAGGTTCAGTTTCTGCTCTCAAGGACCTGTGACCTTTACATAAGAATAGCGGTCATGAATCAGATGTCTGCTAAGTGCTTAGCATTGTTCATTGTTGTTATTGTGAGTTGTCTTTATGTTGACTATGATTAATGGTGATCTCATGTATGCAGAGTAGAACTATTCCAGTGTTTTTGAGGTTGAGATCTTTCAAAAGGTTTCCAGGCCTGTCTTTCTAGGCACCTCTAGGTAGGTTCTAGTGGCCAGACTTTCAGCGAGTAGCTGAATGATTAACCATTTATGCCAGTTATAAACTCTTTACATTGCTCATAAATCATCTGTGATCCTTAAACAGTAGTTCAGAGTACTTTTTGGTGCCATTCTATGAATGGGGAACCATAGCTTAAAAATGCTATACTCAAGTTTAAAAAAGCAAAATCAAGATAGAAAAGCAAGTCTGATGCTTTCTTTCCACTCTTTCTGAGGATCATATCAGAAAAGTTACCTACTGTGGACAGTTTTCATCAGAGTTTGATATTAAAATGGTCTAAAGAAGAAAGGATTGATGGCCCACTTTAAAATACGAACAAAAGCCCTATGGATCACAGTAGAGCATTATCTGAGATAATACTGGAGGATGATCCCTTTAGATTAAAAGGCACACAAATTGCACAGTGGTTACAAAAGTGGGCTAGAGTGAACCAATGACTATCAACAATGGTGCAGAACTGGGTAATGTTTTATTCTGTTATACATGGGGTCACTCAACAATAACTAATTACCACCACCACCACTACCACCACCACCACCAACAACCGTGCCCCCCCCCTCCAGCATTAAGTGCTGATCCCAGTTCTACATTCACTGGACATACTCAGTAAACTGACATCAAGAACATTCAGGTCTATGATGGAATCTCTGCAATCTGTCCCTGATGAATATCAAGCAATTGATTCAGAAATTTTTGAGGTCCACAGTTTTATAATTTATGCTCAGTTGTCCATAATAGGTATTCTTAGTGTAGTATAGAACTCATTATATTTCTCAGATTCAACTAATACATTGAACACTCATTATATATATGCCATGCCGATCCAAGATACTTCCATATATGTTGTTTCACGATTTCCATTTTGCAAATCATAAAGCTAAAGCTGAAGTAAATTGATTAAGATTACCCATTGTGTGAGCATAAGTCTAAGATTCAAAATCTAGTCCTCTCTGTCTTGCAGAGTTTCAAATTTATGTCTATGTTTGCAATATGCTTTTAAAGCAATATCCAAGTCTCATATATATTCTGTTACACCAGATGTGCATGATATTTTTTTGTACGGTGAAGACTACTTTTATTTAAAATATTTTGTCTTTATCTTTCTCTCATTCTGATCCCATGATTGCTTAAGAGTATTTTACATCTGTGCAATCTCTGCCTTTTTTTAACTCCTTTGTGCGACGTGCTGGTTCTAAGCTTTCCCTCATCACTGTCTGTGTGATGTTTGCTTGTATATAAACAGAATAAAAAGTAATTTTATGGTGTTGTTATTGATCAATTAATGCCTATTAATGACCAATGAAACAGATTATATCTGAGTGATTGCACTATAATTATTGAGAGGCATTAGAGCTATTAGCACCGTCTTTAAGACCATTCAACTCATAGTGACCCTATGTACACCAGAATGAGATGTTGCCAGGGTCTATGCCATCCTTACAATCATTGTAGCATCTGATACCGTTATTGTAGCCATTGTGTCAGCTCACCCTGTTTTTAAAAAATCATTCTATTGACATGTAACTGATATACCACGCACCTCAATAGGTCATATCATAGAGATGCACAATTCTCTCTAATGTACCCATCGCTTTCCACTCCCCAGTTGCCTCCAACTTCCCCACCTCACAGCCCAAATAAGCCATTAATCGAGTTAGTATCTTTATTGATCCACCCATCCTGGATTTCATATACTGGAAAACAATCAACACAACTAGAAAAAAAGAGCAAAAAACCCAGCAGCAATAACAAAATAAATTAGAGAAAAACTCTAAGAGGAAAGGAAGCAGGAAATAGAAGCCAAGAGGACAAATTTAAAATGGGTCAGGAGGGAAAGCAAATGATAAGGTATTACATACATTTTAACCTCAGAGCTAACCCAACTTAAGGCCCTCGAGCCAGTGCTGACGTGACTTTCTGTGGCTTTTGGAGAGTAGAACTTTTTATCAGAATAGAAAGCCAGTCTTTCTCCCAAGGAGCTGCTGGTGTGTTTGAACTGCCAACCTTGAAAACTACCGCACAATGCATAGCCACCATACTACATCTGCAATAATTGAGCTTACAACAAACTCTCTCTGACAGAAAGACTATTCACTCCCCTCAGCTGTGGTCAGAGTGCAGTCACCAGATGCTTAAACCATGTAGAGATCCTGCCAATAAATCTTAGACTTCTGGTGATGTAGGGGTTATTTATGGCACTGCCACCCCCATGCTTGGCAGTTCCAAACCGAGACTGGGCTTTCTGCTCCAGTAAACTGTTACAGTCTCAGAAAACCACAAGGATGATATGTGTCAGCAATGACTCAGTAGCAATCAGATTGTCATCCAATTGCAAGCCAGGTGTTCGCAATTGAAGCTCTGGTATAATTTCCTCCTTTGAACTTGGACTTTATTCTTTATAATCCTTGATTCACACAGGCTAGTAAGCTTCTTCCATGTGGACTTAGTTGACCCCGCGTCTAGATAGCTGCTTGTTTGAAGACAAGCCTCTAAGAACCCAGGCACTCTTCTTTTTGATAGCTGGCACCATCTGCTTTTGTCACCACACTCTGCTACAGTACCTGTCTCTTCAGTGATCGCTTCAAGAAGGTGAGCATCCAGAGGGGCGATGTTGTAAGAATGAATCGTCCTTAGGTTGGGACTAGCATGAATTGTGAGCCCCCACTCCATTCACATATCTGTGGTTTGCATACATCTCTGGTTCACGTCAGCGGCCTCCTTATTGCTATATGGTTGATAACTATGGCAATACATCGTGTTGAACATCTTCCTCTTTTTTCATTGACTTTACCAAGTATGATATCCTTCTCTAAGGACTGAACACTCCTGACCACATGTCCAAAGTACTCGAGATGAAATCTAGTATTCCTTGCTTCAAAGGAGATTTCTAGTTGTACTTCTTCCAAGACAGATTTGTTTATTTTTCTGGTAGTCAATGGTATAGTCATGATTTTTTGTTAGCGTCGCAATTCAAGGTTCTCAATTCTTCTCTGGCCTCCTTTATTCATTGTCCAGCTTTCACATGCATAGGAGGCATTGTCAATCATAAAATGTATATATTTGCCTTGCATTGTACATTGAGCTGCTAACCACAAGGGGAGCAATTTAAATGCACCAGCTGTTCTCCCAGAGAAAGTTGAGACTGATTGTTCCTGTGAAGATTTAGTGTCATAAACCTACAGGGGAAGTTCTGCTTTGTCCTTTGGGGACACTCTGAGTCAAAATTGACTTGATGACAGTGAGTTTAGGGCTGAACCCCGGTGGCGGCAGTTCAAATCCAGCGGCGGCTCTCAGAAGCAGTGCTGGGTAGCTCCCACGACCACCAGAGGGCAGGTTTAGGTTTAGACCATGAGTTTAGGTTTTAACTTATCTGTTACTAAAACTGAATATAAGTACTAATGGAATAGCTGCTTCTTCAGAGAAATACCTACTTGGGTGTTTCTGTACTTCTCTAACCTTCAGCCGAGTGCCTACTACTCTGCTTTATATATGTTTGTTCACTTGTTCCCATCTATCATATCATAAGATCAGGAAAGAAAGGCAGGTGCACATTAGTTTCATTCATCCATTTCATCTCTTAGTTTGATGTCTGCTACGTGGTAAATGTTCACCAAGTAGTTAATAGGAAGGTTAGACATAAGAGCCCTCAACACGGGGACTTCAACAGAGATTAAACCCCTCAAGGCCAATAAGGAGAGTAGAGATACCAGGAGTTTTAGGGGAGGATGGGAGGAGAAAGGGGAAGTCTATCACAAGGATCAGTTTAGAACCCCTTTCAAGGGGAACAAATAATGGAAAAGTGGGTGAGGGGTGATGGAGAATGATGCAAGATATGGAAAAAAAACTGTAACTTATCAAGTGGACATGAGGGAGGGTGAGTTGGGGAGGGAGGGAGAAGAAATGGGGAGTGGATATCAGGGGCTTAAGAGAGCAGAGAGTACTTTGAATATGATGATGGCGACATATGTGCAAGTGTGCTTGACACATTGGAGAAATGTGTAGATTATGATAAGGGATATAAGAGCCCCTAATAAAAGTATTTTAAAAAGAAAAAAAAGGTTAGACACCATCCAATACAGTTTATGTGTGACAATAGGCATAAAGCATTTTGTAAATTGTCATTAACAATACTATAATTATTATAATTACCATTAAAATTGTCAAATAAATATATAAATGAGAAAACTACGGCATTATAATGTAATAGGCAACCTTCCAGTTTGATCATTATCTAGTTTTGGGGGGTTACCTATAAATTTCTCCATGAAAGTGTGCCATATGTACCGGCGCTGTGGGTCAGAGAGGCATAAAAACAGACTCCATACTGCAAGGAAAACCTGTACCCACACACAGACCCATATGGCAGGAACAGATAACTTTGGACTTGCCCAAAGTCCAAAAATGCTCCAGGGTTGTAAAGAGTAAAACGATTCAAGTGCAAAATGAAATGCAAGTCTAACCATAGGAAAAGTAGAATTTCCCCACCCCCTGCAATAAGAAAAAAACCCTTTTATAGGAAGATTTTTTTCTTCCTCATGATAGGCTCAAAATGATTCCATTTTTTTCTATACCAATCAGCATCCGCCTGCAACATCCAGACCCGGCGCATGGAAATTTCAGCCTCAAGTCAAATATTATTTCAAAGTTAATGACAAAATCTATTTTTGCAGTGGTCTTGTTTAAAATATTTCCTCTTAATACTCTTGAAATGTTGTAATTGAAAGCAGTTATTTGAGATGCCAGTGCATACTTCTTTAATTATGTCCTGTACCATCTGTTTCCAATGAAAGGGCAGTATCTGTTTGCAGTTACCAATCTTATGAAAAACAGGCTTGTCCCGAAATAGATTGGAACGAAAACCAGAAAGCATTTCTTTCAGAGGCATCCTTTCAAGCCAATTAACTTTAATCATTATAGAAATGTTTATTTCCCATCTTAGTCTCTCTTCACATGTAAATTCCTTCAGGGGAAAAGTTCTCTTTTTGTGACTGTTTGAATAGTTCCAATTTGGATTAATCAGAACCTGCTGTTCTGTTTATGTTCCAATTGTGAACGCTGGCAGTTTTCTTGATGAGGGAGGCACACAGTCCCCAAGGAGAGCAGATCTGGAAAGGCAGCAAGCGCCCTTCTACTGACAAGCACAAGTTCACCTAACCCGCCAGGCCCACGCTGGCTCCAGTGCTGCCTTCGAGGGTGTGGGCTAATGACATGGTTTGATGGGGAGGAAATCAGAGTTCCTAAACTGTGTCAGGACGAAAACCCTCTCCACAGACCCTGTGTACCCCCTCATTACGTCCATAAAAGCAGTGGGGAGACTTGCTGGCTCTTGGAAGGCCGTGTCCGTCTTTATAGCTGCCATGTTGTTGTTCAGTGCCATTGAGTTTATTCCAACTCACTTTGAACCCCATGTATCATAGAATAACATGAGGCTTGGTAGAGGCAAGTCAATTGTGGCTATGGTGAGGTTTGCATGCTGTCCGATCTCAGGAGCTCCTGGTCCAGTATTGCATTACACAGTATTATGCTCTCTGGAGCATTTTCATTGACTAGTCTTTGCAACTAGATTTCCACTCCTTTCTTCTAGTCAGTTTTTGTCGCGAAGCTCCTCTGAAACCCATCCATCCCAGATGACTGTGCTGGTATTTGACTACAGCATCAACACAACATAGACAATACAGCACAACAAACTGACAGAGAGGTCATACTACCTAAGGGAATCTTCCTTCTGAAATACTTATGCTAGCTAGGGATATTTTCTACGTACAAGTTAAATGTGTGTGGATATCATGAATTTTTGGTTATTATGATGAAACAACTTCACTCTTTGATTTAGTCATCTAGAATGTAAGTTCCTCATGGGAAAGGATGTTTGGGTGTTTTGTCCACTGCTAAATTCCAAATTTCTAGAACAATGTCTGGGACAAATATATATTCAGTGAATGTTTGTTGAGTGTATTCATTCTTCTAGGGCCTGGGCATGCATTACTATAAACGACATAGAGTCTCCACTATTTTGGAACTTTCATTCAGTATGATCAGTTTCTTGTAAATAAAATAAAAATTAGTGGTTTCTTGGGGGTATTGTAGGGGAGGTTGAAGGGGGAGCTAATAATAAAGAGTGAATAAAATGTTATAAAACTTATTGTGGTGATTATTGTACAACCATTCTTGATGTTATTGACTATTAGTAAATTATATGCTATGTGGATTAGATGCCAATAAAACCTGTTGGGGAAAAAAATGGCCTAAAGACAAGACATATTGACTGGAAGCTTCTCAAGGACCACTTGTTTCCACCTCTGTTTCTTGAAACAGATGAAAAGTGTTCTGATGAAAAGTGTCTGGTGCAGAATTAGTGCTTCATGAATATTTGATTATTTAATTCAACAAGCAGATATATCTTAGCCACCACTGACAAAGCCTTTAATAAGTTTCATTCACTGCGATGAATGCTTTACACAGATAAGCACCTCTAATCCACAAAGGCAACAGATACAACCCTCGTAAAGTGAAAGTTAAATCTCTCCCATGTTGAGAGAAGAATGTGAAGCTTATGTTTGGAAAAGCATTTGCCTCGGTAGATCAGTTAGCAAATGCCATACAAGATAAGGGATTTAAGTTTCTCTTATTTTGACTTAATATTGACATTTATTGATACTTTCTTTTTTCTTCTAGACACTGATTAAAGTGTTCTTCTTGAAGATTTGTTTCTAACATATCAAAGGCCGAGGATCTCCTGGTGAGGCTTAGCAACCTCAAATCTCACCATCCTCATGGAGGGCACAGCAGTCCTCATCCTCATCTCTCTTTTGAAGTTACTGGAGTTCAATCTTGACAGAGCTTTCTAATAACTATCTTTATCCTTCAATTTTGGGAATCTGGAGTCAGATAATCTGTGACTTTGGGATCTCTTGGGTTTCATCCAGGAAGTAAATACTCCTTGTTTCCCAAGAATCGTGAGGATACATAATATACTTTTCCCCCTTGAAGTTGAAATGTTATCCTGTCAGGTTGGATGGACTTGGCAGTCATGAATTAAAGAAAACCACCCATTTGTCCCAGGCTCTCTCTCTTTCAACATTTAAATAGAGTGTAACAAAATCCTTTAAATCTTTGTAATTTAGACCCATCTCCAACTTTCCAGACATCAATTAGGAATTTCTCTGGGAATGTCAAGTTCAATGCAATACAGGGCGACACAACAAAGAGATGATGGAAATTTGGGAAAGAAAACCAAGACACACTAATGATGTAGTGACTGCATATCTGAAAACACTCACCCAAACGAATGGCTTCTGAAGCTATGTGGTCACTGAGGTAACTGGCCTACATGTTCTGGAGTCTGGCATTCAAAGGGCTCTGACTCACAAAGTAAGTCTGGATTAGACTAATGAGTTATGGGCACACTAGAAACATGAATTCTGCCATAGAGTGGCTATGATCCATTTGTCAGCTGTTCATTTATCACTTAGTAATATCAATCACCTCGCCTTAGTCTTCATCCACAGTATACTATTACCCTGAGCAGCAAATGAAATGTATTTATACCCAGAGAAGGTTCTGCTTAAACACTTATTTTTTTTTCAAAAAAGAAACAAACATGGATATGAATTGAAGATTAGAGTTCCTTCAAGGAAATGAGAACTGTAAATGTGATCAAAAGCAACAATAACAATAGCACTTTTTAATATCGACCATAGGCCAGCACCATGCTAGGAGCTTTATAGTATACTTACAAAGACACTTTGAGATGAATGTTCTTATTCTTATTATACAGATTATAAAATTGAAGGACTGAGAGAGTAAAATTTTTAATTTTCAGAGTTATTAAATTAGTTAGAAGTAAAATTCAAACTCACTGTTTAATGCCAAAACCTCTTCTCTTTTTATAGGAATTCAGGTTGTCTTCAGAAATATATTAATGAAGACTGTGGCTCTGAAAATTCTATCCTTTGTAGAAAGCAGATTGGGAAAATATAAAGGTTAAAGAGGCAATGTCTGGGCCTCTACTCAAGTACTCCATCACTGCAAAAACACTTTGTCCTAATAATCCAGCATTCTGAGATGATCACCTTCCTGACACAATTTCTGAAGACAAAGCAGGTGCATAAGCAAATGTGGTGTAGAAAGATGATGGTGCCCAACTCTCAAAAGATAAAGTATCTGGGGTCTTAAAGACTTGAAGATAAACAAGTGGCCATCTAGCTGAGAAGCAACAAAGCCCACATGATGAAGCACACCAGCCAGTGTGATCATGATGTCTATGGGATCAGGAATCAGGTATCAAACACCCAGAGCAAAGAGTCATATTGTGAATGAGGAGGAGGAGGAGTGCAGAGTGGAGGCCCAAAGCCAACTGTTGGCACTTGGACATTGCCTTACAGAAGGGTTGTGGGAAAAAGACAGGCAGTTGGGGTACAGTATAGCACTGATGAAACATACATCTTTCCTCTGGTTCTTTAATGCAACATACACACCACCACCACCACCACCACCACCATGACCCTAATTCTACCTTACAAATCTGGCTAGATCAAGGCATGTTCATGGGTACAGATAACTGAAAACACAAGGAACACAGGACAGATAAACTCCTTGGGATCAATATTGGTAGTAGCCATACCAGAAGGGTAAAGGGAAGGTGGGGAGAGAAAGGGGATACCAATCACAGTGGCCTACCTATAATCCCCTCCCAGGGGGGTGCACAACAGACAACGTGGTAAAGGGAGACATCCCACAGTGCAAGACATGAGAAAATAATAATTTATAAATTATCAAGTGTTGAGGAAGGAGGGAGGGTGAGAGGGAGGGGAAGAAGGGGGAAATGAGGAACTGATACCAAGAGCTCAAGTAAAAAGAAAATGCTTTGAAAATGATGATGGCAACATATGTACAAATGTGCTTGACACAATGGATGGATAGATGATAATGAGTTGTATGAGCCTCCAATAAAATGATCTATAATAATATATTTAAAAAAACAATATCAATGATTTAAAACATAAGAAAACAACAAATACTGGAAAGTTGCAGAGAGATTGGAACCCTTGCCCACTCTCTAGTGGGAGTGGAATGGCACAACTACTGTGATGTTTAGGGATTTTGTTAGCTACCTACTCTTAGGTAAGGGTAGAACCTAGCTCACCTTATCAATTGCTTACACTTTGATGACACTTATTGGATCATAAGCTTTTTTTTTTTTTGCATAATAGAAAGAATTAGCAGAGTAGGATCCTCTTTGCCCTGTGGTCTTATGCAAGAGCTGGAACTTATTTCTGGTTCTTTGATCTCTTACTGTGTTGCCTTTGGGTCCCAGAAACAATCTGTAGATTATTGACAGTGGATTCATTCTTGTGACTTTGAACGTCTTCATCCACAAGTCTATGTCTCTTACTGTCTCTCTTTCATCATCCGCCCAACTGTTCAGGAGATTTCAACAATCAGGAGAAACCTCACTTGAACCAGTCTAGATTAACTGTATAAGTCATTTCTTGATAAAAATCTCCTTCCATATATAAATGCATGTAACTGTCACTGGCTTTGCTTCTCTAGGGAACTCAACCTAACATAACCACTCTGGAAAATAGCATGACAATTAAAAAAAAAACTAGGACTAAAATTACCTCAAGACCTAGCTTTCCCACTTCTAGATATAGCCTACAAACCCAGGAGAATGTCAATTACAAAAGAAAAAAAAAACGTGGTCATACTTTTATAAGAATGTGTGTGTGTTTGTGTGTGTAGTCATTAAGTGACATCAAGTTAGTTCTGAATCAAAGTGAGTCATGTACAGCAGACTGAAACACTACCCAGCGGCATCCATGAGAGTGCTCTTATGTTTAAGCCCATTGCTTTATCAAGCATTATGCTCTTCTTCAGGGACTTATCTTTCCTGATCACATGTCCAAAGTATGTGAGAGAGAGAATGTCACTTTCCTTCCTTTTAAGGAGCATTATTCCAAGACAGAGCTTGTTGTTGTTGTTGTTGCTGTTGTTGTTGTTGGCGTCTATGGTACTTTCAATATTCTTTGCCTACTTCGGATGCATGGATACTTCTTTGTTCTTTCTTATTTGATATTCAACTCTCACATGCATATGGGGCAAATGAAAACACCATGGCTTGGGCCAGGCACAATTTAGTTTTCAAAGTAACAGCCTTACTCTTCCACACCCTGAAGAGGTCCTTGTGCAGGACATTGGTCTAATGCAGCTCTTTTGATCTTTTGACTGCTTCTCCATGACCATTGATTATGCATCCAAACAAGACTAAACCCTTGAAACTTTCATATTTTCCTTATTGGTCCCATTGTGAGGAGTCTGGCTTACTTTACTTGGATTATAATCCAGACTCAAGAGTGTAATCCTTGATCATCATTGAAGCATGCCTCAAGTCCTCCTCATTTGCAGAAAGCAAGTTTGTGTCATTTGCATACTGAAGATATGTAGATAGACCCCCAAACTCATGAATAGGGATGATCTACTAGAGATGAATGGGGAGAGGAGTAGGGGTACAATCTCAAGATAGCCTACCAGCGTTAGTTTAGAAGATGGCAAAAATAGCATGAAATAGACTAAAGTGCACAAAACTTGAACAAGATAAACGAAGTCATTTCGCAAGAGAAATGAATATAAAAGAATGTGCAAATATGTTTGTTAAAAGAGAGGCAAATATAATTTGAAAACAGCACAAAGAACAAAAAATATAGATTTAGTTACATGAATTTTTATATAGGAATATAAGTATATGAGTAAGAATATATGAGTATATATGTACATGCAGAAGTATCTGTAGATACATTTACAAACAAGTGTTTGCATGCATGTATAGCCATATATATAATACACCACATGGGACAGATGTATGAATGTATCAGACATTCTTTATTCAATGTTCAACTTTCACATGTATATGAGTAGTAGAAAATACCAGGGCTTTGGACCAGACACAACTTAGTCATCAAAGTGATATTCTTGCTTTTTCAATTGATGTGTTTGAATTGTGGAGCTGGAGAAGAATATTGAAAGTAGTGTGGACTACTAAAAGGATAAACTGATATATCTTGGATGAAATACAGTCATAGTGCTCCTTAAAGGAAAGGATGGGGAGAGTTTGTCTTACATAATTTGGACATGTTTCAGGAGAGATAAGCACGGCCACTGGAGAAGGACCTTATGCTGGGTAAAGTATAGAAGCTGTGAAAAAGAGGCAGGCCCTCATGGAGATGGACAGAAACCATAGCTGCATCAATGGGCTCAAACACAAGAGCAATTGTGAGAATGCTGTAGGACTTGAGTGTTCTGTTCTATTGTGCTTTGGGTCAGATACAACAATATAGATTACAACCCATGTCACTTTAGCACAACAGCAAACTCTTAGGCATAATTAAAGACTTGAAAAGATCAGCTTCCAGGGATTGACAATTTAGGACCATAGATTTTCGGTGGAACTCAGTTCATTAGTATAATATTATTCATCAAGTATATAGTCTAGCATGTTAAGTAATGTCTAGGGTTTGAAAGCTTGAAAGTGCCATCTGAGATAGAACTATGATAACTGATGCAATCCTTAAAGAATGAATTGGGAGAGGCACACACATAACTCAGGACCAATATTAGCTCAAAATATCTCAAAAACAAATAACTTTTCAAATATTGCAAAGAGATTTTAAAAAAGGTCTATAGTCCCACTATGGATGGAAAAAAAGTTGGTGTTGTCGGCAGATGATCAAATTGGAATGCAGATTATTGTATTTTTATGCTTTGATTGGCAGCAAAAGAAGTGTCTCCTGTTGTTTTGGGTAAAGTAAAACACTCAAAATTTGTTTTATTTTTACTTCTATTATTTTAAGATCCGTGTTAATGCTGTACTTTCCAGCATTGAGTCATCTTCTCTGTTGCGCTGGGCAAAGAATAATTTTCCATAGTGTATTCTAGGATTTTTACGACCTAAACACCAACTCATTGCTGTTGATTCAATTCCAACACAGAGAGACCCTATATAGCAGAGTAGAACTGCCCCTGTGTTTCCAAGGTTTTAAATAAAAAGATGCGGGATGATTTGAAGAAGAATGTAGCATCAGAGTAAGAAGAAGACTTATTAGCAATCTGTGATAAGCGCATGGCACAACCTTGCTGGCTGAAAGTAAGGCAGATTTGCAGCACTTGCTGATAAAGATCAAGAATCTCAGCTTTCATTATGGATGATAAGTCAATATAAAGAAGACCGAAAGATTGAAGTTGTTAGGGACCTTTGTCTTGTTTGAATTGACAAGCAATGCTCATAGAAGGAGTAGGCAAGAGATAAAAAAAAAAAATGAGTTGCATCGGGTAAACCTGCTGCACTAGATCTCTTTAGAGCATTGCACAGCAGGGGACTTTGAGGTCACTTTTAAGAGTAAGGTGCACCTGACCCAAACCATGGCATTTTCAATGGTCTCATCTGCATGTGAAAGTTGGATGTTTATTAAGGAAGACTGAAGTAGAATCATTGCATTTGAATTGTGATGCTGGAGAATAATGAAAGTACCATGGACTGTTACAAGGACAAAGCAACCTGTCTTGGAAGAAGTAAAATCAGAATGCTCCCTTGAGGCAAGGGTGGTAGGACTTTGTCTCATGTACTTTGGACATGTCAGGAGAAACTAGTCCCTGGAGAAAGATAGTATACTTGGTAAAATAGCTGGGCAGAGAAAAAGAGGAAAGGCCTCATCAACATGGATTCATATAGTGGCTGTGACAATGGGCTCAACTGTGGAGCAAATGTGAGGATGTCACAGGGCTGGACAGTGTCTCCTTCTGTTGTGCAGAGTGTAACTATGAGTTGGAATGACTCAATGACACATAAAATAATAATAATAACAAGAAAAATAATGACAATAAATATTTACAGGAGCAGAAAGTCTCATCTTTCTCCCTCAGAGTGGTTGAACTGTTAGCCTTGTGGTTAGCAGACCAACATATCACCTTCTACATGACCAGGGCTCTTTTTAGGGGGGTTAGGGGGAGCATCACTGCCTCTGGTGGTCATGGGCACCACCCAGTGCTGTTCCTGATAGCCACCTCTGGATTTGAACCGCCAAGCCCGCGGGCTGCAGTCCTGCACTCAACCACTTATGCCACCGAGACTCAGACCGACCAGGGCTCTTTTATGAACTAAATTAACTTTAAATTATGTTTGGCCATTCATGACCCTGTCTGAAACAGGACTTTCAATTTAGTGATTCTTATTATTAGATATTTCTTTCTGATTTGGTCACCCTTTCCTAGCTTCTAAAAACTTGGTTCTTATTTACTGAAGTTGTATCTGTCTATACTATGCTGCAATCCTAACATAAAGCTGTATACATTGCATTAAGAAATGCATTTATTTCAACGATTATTGTATTGTGAGAGTCGAGACTGGTGTGTATAAAAAGGTGGAATGTCCTCATAATTATGCAATCAGAGTTTCCCAAACTGTAGATCTTTTCAGGGAGGAAAAGTCTTATCTTTCTCCTTCAGAGCAGTTTGTGGATTTAAAATGCTGATCTTGTGGTTAGCTGCCCAGCACATAATCCACAGCAACACCAGAGTTTGCACATGCAAAATTACAAGCATTACCGAGCAATATTAGAGTCATAAATAAATGAATACATGTCCCACATATATAGGTTAAAAGACTCAATGTTGCCACAATGCCATCCAACCTGTTGGTTTGTCCTCCTGGGATGGAATGCATGTTGCTCTGATGCTGGAAACAAGGCCACTCTTGCTTCTACTATCACAAAGGTCACCATGGTGGACAGAATTCTGCAGAGCTTGTAGCTAGATTAAGAGTGACTAGGAAGGAGGATCGACTTCTGAAAATCTTGGTCAGTGAAAAGTATATGAATAATAGCAAAACATTATCTCTATGCAGCTGAAAGATGAACCCTTCAGGTTGGAAGCCATTCAAAACACAGCTAGTGAAGATTTACCCCCTCAAAGTCAATTCAATCCGAATGATATGAGGAGGAGAGACTTTGATCATTTGTTGATATGTATGACTCAAAAGAGATTAAACAGATTTATATATCCCTTAATGTTCAGAATATGTACTGTATAAAATATTAATCTAAAAAATGTGGAAGTGATAAAAATGAAATGGAACACATAAATACTGATCTTGTAAGTATTCATGAACTAAAATGGACTAAAATTGACCATTTTTAATTGACCATAATTAATTAATATTTCTACTGTGCTGGAAAGGACAAATTAAAAAGGAGTGGCCCCGGTGGCATAGTGGTTGTGCACGGGACTGCAGCCCACTGGGATGGAGGTTCAATTATAGCTCCACAGGAGCAAAGGCTGGGCCTACTACTCCCACCTCCAGAGGGCAGAAATGCCCCCAAAAAACAAAAAATAAATAAAATAAAAAGGAGCTGCATACTGCTCAATGTTGGAAAGACAACTTTAAGATCTATGTGGCAGTACAATGCTGACAGTGATAGTGTGTGACTCATCTGTCTACATAGCTATGTGGAAGATCAATTAAAATGTCTCTTATTTAAGCTTTTGCATCACCGGTCAGTATCCTAGAAAAAGAAATTAAAGATTTTACCAACTTATTTGGTCTGATGTCGATCAGACTTACAATCAAGATGCCACTAATAATTGCTGGTGTTTGGGATGCCAAGATTGGAAGTAATGAGGAAGGGTTAGTCATATAAAAAACATTACTTTTGTGATTAAAGGGACATTGGAAATCACAAGATAAAATTTTATAAGAGCAATAACTTCCTCATTACAAATACCTTTTATTTTCAACAACTTAATCAGTGAATATATCATTGGACATTATTAGATGAAATGCACAGGTATCAAAATGACTACATATGTGGGTAAAGATGACTAACAGTTTCAATACCACCAATCTAAAAAAGATCATGGGCAGACTATAAAACAGAATGTAAATTGATCATTTGCAAGTTAAAGATGATGCTGAGTAAAATCAAAAGAGGGACACAAAAGTTCTGCTACCATCTCAAGTTAACCTGAAGTTAAAGATGATCTCCAGAATAGATTTGACTCATTAAACACTAGTGGTCAAAGACACATTGTGGAATGAAGTCAAAAACATTGTTCATGAAGAAAGCAAACGGTTACTTAATGGAAAGAAAGAGCAAAATTAATGTCAGAGTAGTAAAAGTGAAAGGAATAAATGATAGAATATAGAAGCTGAACAGAAGATTACAAAGTATGACTAGGAGTCGATGTGGGTGGGAATAAAGGATTCAATGCAACCTGACAAAAACAAAAGTTAGAAAACCAAAATAGAACTTGTGCACATTTCTTAGCTGAAAGAACTGAAGAAGGAAAGTGAAACCTCAAGTTGCACAGTTAAAAGATTCTATAGTCTAAATAAGGAGCCCTCGTGGCACCATGGGGTAAGGGATGAGTGTTAGGGTATGAATTACTAGATCGGAAGTTCACCTGCACCACATGTTCTCCGGGATAAAGATTAGATTATCTGCTCCCATAAAGATTTCCAGTCTTATAAACCTTAAATAGAGTTGCTATGAGTAGGAATGAACTCAATGGAAATGGATCTGGTTTGGTTGATTTGGGAAAAAATTTTAGCTGCTAACCAATAAGTTGATTGTCCAAAACCACATCTACAGAATAAAGATGTACCATATATTTCTATAAAGGTCATAGGAAACATTTATAGTCTGTGCTTTATGGTTTATAAGTTGGAATTGACTCAAGAGTCACAGGTTTTGCAGTGGGTTTATGGGAAACAACTCAAGAAGAATTCAGGGAACATGTTAAGAATACACAGAGTCACTATGTCAATTAGTCAGAATTAGTCAATTAGTCAATTAGTCACTATGTCAGAATTAGGGGCAGCCAGTCATTTCAAGAGTTAGTTCATAAGACTCAATATCATAAAAGGCATACATCTAGACTGCACTAAGAGCATTAGCAAAAAGGAAAGCTCCAGGAATTGATGAGGTGCCAACAAGGTGTTTCAAAAAACAGATGTAACACTGGAAGCACTCAATCATTTAGACCCAGAAATTTGGAAGACAGCTACTTGGCCAACCTACATCCATATTGTACCCATTCCAGAGAAAAAAAGAAATAAAATTTTACTGAAGACAAAAAAGAAACAGTTGCAGAGAACATTCACAGATAGCTGCCAGCTATCCAAGCTGGATTCAAAAGGGGACATGAAGCATATCATACCATTGCAGATGTCAGATGAATCTTTGGTGAGAGCAGAGAATACTGGAAAGATGTTTATCTCTATTGTATTGTCTATGCAATGACATTGAACTATGCGGCTATTGCACGGCTTAAAATCAGGAAAACAAAGCATCGCTGTTGAGTCCATCCACCTTATTTATTTACTCCACATCCTGAGCAGATCATTTGAAAGTGGGCTTTAAGAGGAAGATTGTGGCATCAGGATTGGAGAAAGGCTTATTAACAATTCATGATATACAAATAATACAATCTGACTTGATGAAAGTAAAGAAGACATGAAGCACTGTGATGGGCAGGTTTCTTATGCCAACATGGCCACAGAAGATTGGTGGGTCTGTTGTGACGGCACAGCCAATGAACACATGGGATGAATTGAAGGGCAGAGATAGGAAGGGCTCGGCGAGCACCGCCCTCTCTCTTGTTTCCGGACCTTCGGACCAGAGAGCTGCCTTGTTCATCCTGTGCCTCAACCTCCAAGCAACACTGCCCGTGGGACACCTAATCGTGGACTGTGGAGCTGTGAGTTGAGGTTCCTTCAAGCCCTCCTTTGCCACACTCCTGGGATATACATCTCTTGAGCTGGGGACTGTTGGACTCTGTCATCGGGCTGACTGTTGGTGATCTGCTCTGCTGTTTGCCGCTGAATTGCTCTACAGAGGACTATTCAGCAGCCCTCAAGACTTGAAGGACTGCCAGTCTTCAAGCTGTCTCACGCAAGTGAGTTGCCCCAAGCAATCTGTACTGTTTATAGATAGCTAACTGTTTCTTTTTTACCTTTCTCTATGTATAAATATATATAAATGTATAAATATATTATATAAATATATAAAAAGAATTACTAGTGTCCTGATTTTATTTCTCTAAGAGAACCCTGCCTGGCACAAGTGGTACCGGGAGTGCTTCTGTAGAAATAAAATCATAAATATGGGTTTCTTTGATTGGTTCTCCAATCTGATTTGTCATAAGAACAATGGTGATGCTAATTCTAGACCTAAAGCCATGGGCAATTTTGCCAATCCTACTAGTTCATGGTGTGAAATAGCAAAGGTAATACCTAAAGTAGGAGCCCCAATGGATGGGGTGCTGGTTACAGGAGAGGCTCAGGGAGAATGTAGGTTTGATATATTCCAGCAGTTTTGTCAAGATGTCAAGTATAAGGAAGCTGGTTGGCTGGTCCTCCTTACAATGGACTATGTGATTGAGGAGAGGTATTGCCTCAGAGCCTCACAAGCATGCCTTAAGTACCGACTCACAGATATGAGGGTTCTGTCTGTGCTACAAAGGAGAGCCTTCTTGCCTGTAGTAAAAGAGCCGATATTGCTGAGAACCAGGTTCAAAGTCTCATTATGCGATTGGCTGAATTACAACATCAGCTGAATGGAAGATCTAGAGCAGTATCTGAAGCCAAAGTGAGGGCACTGATAGGAAAAAATTGGGACCCTGAAACATGGGATGGGAATATATGGGCTGATGATCCAGAAGAGGAGGATATTATGCCACCATTAGAAACAAGTGAACCAGCCCAGTCTATAGATTTGCCCCACCCAGCTGAAGATAGTAGTCTACTATCAACAAAACAACCTACGCCTGAGCAGATCAACCAACCTACTCAAGGTGAAACGCTAGGTGGGGCTACATATCTACCATTGCCTGAAGGAGATGACTTAGAAGATAGTGCTGAGAAACACCCAGGGAACACCCTCACCATTGATAGTTTCCGCTAGATCTGTAACTAAAAATAAGGCAAGGAAAGCTCCTAAGGGTGAGGCCGAGGTGATTACTCAAGAATAAGTACGCTATACTCACAAAGAACTGCTTGAGCTTTCAAATACGTACAAGAAAAAGCCTGGGGAGTATCACTGGGAATGGTTACTGGGGGTGTGGGATACTGGTGTAAGAAATGTAATATTAGATCAGTCTGAGTTTCTGGATATGGGACCCCTAAGCACAGACTCTTCTTTCAATGTCTCAGGGAGAGAGGCTAAGAGAGGATCCAACTCCTTATTTGGCTGGTTCACTGAGGCATGGGCTGCCAGATGTCCTAGATTAGACCAACTTGAGGTGCCTGACCTACCTTGGTACACTGTAAAAGAAGGCATCCAAAAGCTGAGAGAAATTGTTATGATAAATGGATCTATCAGGATACTTCCATAGACCACAAAAGAGGGTGTCCTGAGGCCATATTCTTCACTACAACCATAAGGAATAAGTTTGTGAAGTGGGCCCCAGCATCTTTGAAGACTCCTATAATTGCTATGTTGTGTGCACCAGGATTAACTAGGGGAACTGCCTTAAGTGAACTCCAACATTTGCCCACGATGGGGCTGATTGGACTCCGTGGTGACAGAGGGCAAGTGTCAGCACTGAATCGACAGAGACAGGGTGGACATGATTATAATAGACAACAAGGCTTTCATGGTAATCAAAGAAGCCTGTCTCGTGTAGAATTATGGCATTGACTACTTAGTCGTGGTGTCCCTAGGAGTGAAATAGATGGAAAACCTACTAAATATTTACGTGACCTATACAGGCAGAAGAATGCTGGATCAGGTAAACAGAAGGATAGGCAGTCACGATCACTCAACCAGTTCCCAGACCTGAGCCAGTTTACAGATCCAATAGTGCTAGAAATGTCAGTTGTTGATAAAGATAGAGTGTGGAGTCTTTGGCAGACCCCTATTGGTGAATCACAGTGTAGACCATTGGGATTTTGGAGTTAAGTCCTGCCATCTTCTGCAGACAACTACACCCCCTTCTGGATATGGATTTGCCTTCCCTGCACGCAATGCTTCTGCCCAAACCACCATTTGTGGACTTACAGAATGCCTTATCCACTGGCATGGCATCCCACATAGCATTGCTTCAGATCAAGGAACATACTTTACAGCAAATTCAGTGCAGCAATGGGCCCATGCCCATGGAATCCTCTGGTCATATCATGTTCCTCATCATCCTGAAGCAGCTGGCTTGATAAAATGAAGGAATGGGCTCCTGAAGACACCACTGTGATGCAAACTACGTGGCAACAACTTGCAAGTCTAGGCCAGTGTTCTCCAGAAGCTGTATACGCTTTAAACCAGCGGCCAATATATGGTGCTATGTCTCCAATAGCCAGAATTCATGGGTCCAGGAACCAAGGGGTGGAAACTGGAGTGGCACCACTCACTATTACCCCTATTGACCCACTTGCAGCATTTTTGCTTCCTGTCCAAGCAACCCTATGTTCTTCGTGACTGGAGGTCCTGGTCCCGAAGGAAGGAACTCTCCCACCTGGAAACACAGCACAGATTTCACTGAACTGGCAGCTGAGAATGTCCCCTGGCCACTTTGGGCTTCTCATGCCTTTGGATCAACAGGTCAGGAAGGGTGTCACTGTACTGAGTGGTGTGATTGACCCAGATTATCAAGAAGAAATTGGACTGGTGTTACATAATGGGGGTGCAGAGGAATATGTCTGGAATCCAGGAGATCCCATAGGCCGACTCTTAGTGCTACCATGCCCTGTGATAAAAGTTAGTGGTAAATAACAGCAACCCCATCATGACAATACATCTGTTGATCTTGACCCCTCAGGAATGAAGGTCTGGGTCACCCCACCAGGCAAAAAACCACAACCAGCTGGAGTGATTGCTGAGGGCAAAGGTAATACAGAATGGATAGTAGAAGGTAGTTCTACTTACCAATTATGACCACATGGTCAATTGCAGAAGCAAGGTTTGTAATTGTTCATGTATTTTCTGTTTACAAGTTAATTGAATCTTTTCTTTGCTCATGTATGATATATCAGCTACAATTGGCCTCAGTGTGTTCTCATTTATATGTATGATAGATGTTTGATGTTAAGTATAAGTTTGATTTCATTGATGTCTGGAAATTCTATATGGGTCAAAAAATTGTGAATAGGTTCCATGTTGGCAAAGGGTAGATTGGGGTGGGTAGGTTTGTTATGCCAACATGGGCACAGAAGATTGGTGGATCTGTTGTGATGGCACAGCCAATGAACACATGGGATGAATTGAAGGGCAGAGATAGGAAGGGCTCAGTGAGTACCGCCCTCTCTCTTGCTTTCGGATCTTCGGACCAGAGAGCTGCCTTGTTCGTCCTGTGCTTCAACCTCCAAGCAACATTACCCGTGGGACACATATTCGTGGACTGTGGAGCTGTGCGTTGAGTTTCCTTCAAACCTTACTTTGCCACACTCCTGGGATAGGCATCTCTTGAGCTGGGGACTGTTGGACTCTGTCATCTGGCTGACTGTTGGTGACCTGCTCTGCTGTTTGCTGCCTGTGACCAGATAGCCTGAATTGCTCTACAGAGGACACTCAACGGCCCTCAAGACTTGAAAGACTGCCAGTCTTCTAGCTGTCTCATGCAAATGAGTTGCACCGAGCAATCTGTACTGCTTTATAGCGAGTTAGCTGTTTCTTTCTTATCTTATATACCTTTCTCTATGTATAAATATATAAAAAGAATTACCAGTGTCCTGATTTTATTTCTCTAAGAGAACCCTGCCTAACACAAACACTTAGTGATGAAGAGCCAAGATTATATTCTTCAGTTTGGATTAGACTTCAACACTAAGAAAGCAAAAACTCTCACAACTCGGCCATAAGCAACATAATGGGATACTAAAAAAGGTCTAAGTTGTCAAGGATGCCATTTAACTTGGATCTAGAATCAATAACAATTAAAACCACTGTCAAGAAATTAAAGAATGTATTTCTATCAGTCCGGGTAGACTAAAGGAACAAATTCAAGGACATGCATATTGATATAAGGAAAGGGTTTATATACAAAAGGAATGGGACATGGAGAAAACATCCCAGCCCAGTCCAATCCAAAGTCATAAGTCTGATATCAACCCATATGCCCGAAATCAGTCTATAAAGTCTTCTTCTGACTCACAAAGTCACAGGTCAGTGGGTGCAGAATCCTGGTGCTGGAAGGGCACCTCACCTCCAGGGCTCAGGGTCCATCAACAGCAGAAGCAACTCATCGCTGGTAGAGGTCTCCATCTGGCCACCCCAGCTTCAGAGGTCTGGCTCCATCAGGGCAAATCTGTGTGGTCTCTCTGCCAGATCCTCCAGTTTCTCCAACTCTGCCAGCTTGTCTTGACCGTGATTAATCGTCTCTCTAACTCCCAACAACTGGGGAAGATAGCTTCTCATCTTCACGAGGGAAATATCGCGAGATCTCCTAGAAGTCTCAGAAGAAAGCCATGTCCACATAGAGGCCTCATTGGCTTCTCAATGGCTATCTCCAGATTAACAGGCTAGACTCCACCCCTACATTTCAATCATAAAATTAACATAAGCACATAACTGCCACAGTATTGCATTCGACAAATCTACTACAAAAGACATCTTTAAAGAGTGAATATACCACCTTGAAAGCTAAAATACACCTGAGTCAAGTAATAGTGTTTTCAATCAATTCAACTGCTTGTGAACCCTGGATGTAATTAAGGAAGACCAAATTATATACTTGAATCATGGGGTTGGTGAACAATATTCATTATACCACAGATAGTCAGAAGAATGAGCAAAGCTGTCTTGGGAGAGAGAAGTACAACCAAAACACTCCTTTGAAGCATAACCCAAATGCTCCTTTGAAGCATTGTCTTATGAATTTTGGTATGTTACCAGGAAGGACCAGTCACTGCAGTAAGACATTCTGCTTGGTAGAAGCCCTGTAGAAGAGAGGAATACCTTAAATGAAATGAATTGACATTATGGCAGCAGTGAGCTTAAACATTGCAAAGATTGAATAGGACTGCAGTGTTTCATTCTGTTACAAATGTGACAATAAGTCAGAAATGACTCAACTGTGATGGACCCAACATGTACAGTAATGGGAGAAGGAAGGAGTGGGGAGGGAGGAGAAGGGGAGGTTCGAAAGTGAGAGGATAATGGAGGAGGTAGGGCATTAACACCCCCCCCCCCGAGGGGGAGAGTACTGGTCTTATCTCCACAGAATCTGACGTGGACATGCAGACGTTACCATGGAGCGCCCAACCATGAGGACAGCGTGGCCACATGGAAAGATGCATGAAAAGAGAGAACTACAGGGCTGGCCCTAACCAGAGCCAGATTGAGGCCCTCCCTGGAAGGAGGTGTGGCAGAGAACAGGTTGGGTTGAAGACCCAGCAAGCCACACCCACATGGAGACTAATTGGGAGGGAAGAAGAGATAACATGACCAGTGCCCATGCTGTCCCATGATCCTCAGAGGACAATACTCATGTAGGCAGCTAATGGGTCACAGAGGGGATGGGGCAAGCAGCAACAGGACATGTTACGCTGTCTCCTGCAGACAGAGACAGAGAACATTTCGGGGGTCACCCGGCAGGGAAGAAATGCCATCTGAGCCTTCCAAATGGACTGAATCCAGAGGGGAGCACTCCTGGATGGACTGCTGGGAGGAGAGAACATTGGAACCAATTGGACCTGGGGAGGGGAGGGAAGGGGAGTAAAGGGGTGGCTCAGGGATGGCGGAACAACAAGTAGCCCAGAATCTGTGGTGAGCAGGGTATGAGGGGCCTAGTAGGGTTTGAGCAAGGGTAATGTAACTGAGAGGAAGTACTGAAACCCAAATGAAGGTGGAGCATGAGAGTGGGACAAGAGGAAAGGAAAAGAAAATAGAGGAAAGAACTAGAAGGCAAGGGGCCATGTATAGAGGCCTAAGTACAGGTATGCACATATGTAAATAGAATTATTTATGGTAATGGGGAAATAAGTCTAGGTACATATATTTATAGATGTAGTACTAAGGTAGCAGCAGGACCTTGGGTCTCCACTCAAGTACTCCATCAATGCAAGAACACTTTGTTCTATTAAACTGGTATTCCATTATGCTCACCTGCCCAATATGATCACTGAAGAAAAATGGATGCATAAACAATGTGGTGAAGGAAGCTGTTGGAGCCAGCTATCAAAAGTTATAGCATCTGGGGTCTTAAAAGCTAGAAGATAAACAAATGATCATTTAACTGAGAAGTAGCCAAGTCCGCATGGAGAAAGCGCACCAGCCAGTGTGATATCAGGTCTCAAACAGGAAAAAAAATCCTTATCACTGTGTGCTTACATTCCAGAGATGATCTCTGAGAACAAGTGAGGACACGAGCAAGAGTGGTGAAGAAAGCTGATGGTGCCCTGCTGTTAAAAGATATAGTGTCCAGGGTCTTAAAGACTTCAAGGTAAACAAGCATCCAGCTAGTGCAGAGGCAGCAAAGTCCACATAGATGAAGCACGCAAGCCTGTGTGATCATGAGGGGTTCAGGGGAGCAGGTATCAATTACCAAGGAACAAGAATCATATCACTATGAATGAGTGGGAGTGTACACCGGGGACCCAAGGCTCATTTGTGAGCAATTGGACATTGACTTACAGAAAGGTAGTGGGGAGGAGACCAACCAGTCAGGGTACAGTGATGTAATGATGAAACACATAACTTTCCTCTAGTTCTTAAAAGTTTCTTCCCCCCAACTGTCATAATCTCAATTCTATCCTACAAATCCAGCTAGACTGGAAGAGATACACTGGTACAGATGGGAACTGGTAACCCAGGAAACCCAGGACAGATGAACCACTCAGGACCAGTAGAGAGAGTGGAGTTAGCAGATGGATAGAGGGAAGGAGGGATAGAGAGAGGCAGCCAATTACAAGGATCTACACATAGCATACTATCTAGAGGACAGACAGTGGAGGAGTGGGTGAGGGGAGAAGACAGGCAGTGTAAGATATAACAAAATAATAATAATTTATAAAATATCAAGGGTTGGTGGGGGTGGGGTGGGAGGGGAAAAGATGAAAAGCTGATATCAAGGGCTCAGGTAGAAAAGCAAATGTTTTGAGAATGATGAGGGCAGCAGGCATTTGAAGGTGCATGGCACAATAGATGTATGTATGTGTGGCAGTCATGTGCTTTTGTTAATTTTATGATTGAAATATAGGGGTGGAGTCTAGCCTGTTGATCTAGAGATAGCCATGAGTAGCAAATGAGGCCTCTGTGTGGGCTTGGCTTTCTCCTGATACGTCTGGGAAATCTCGTGATATTTCCCTCATGGAGATGAAAGGCTATCTTCCCCAGTTGTTGGGAGTTAGTCTCAGAGAGATGATGAATCATGGACAAGACAAGATGGCAGCATCCGAGAAGCTGGAGGAGCTGGCAGAGAGACCACACAGCTTTGCCCTAATGGAGCCAGACATCTGAAGCTGGGTCGGCCACATGGAGCCCTCTGCCAGCAATGAGTTGCTTCTGCTGTTGATGGACCCTGAGCCCTGGAAGCAAGGAGCCATGCAGAGACCCCTGCCAGTGTTGGGATTCTGCACCCACTGACCTGTGACTTTGTGAGTCGGAAAGAGACTTTATAGACTGATTTTGGGCGTATGGGTTAATATCAGACTTATGACTTTGAACTGGACTGGGCTTAATGTCCTGTTCCTCTTGAATATAAACATTTTCCTTATATCCATATGCATGTCTATGAAATTTGTTCCTCTAGTCTACCTAGACTAACACAGTATAGATTGTGATAAGCAATGTATGAGCCCCCCAATAAAATGATTTAATAAAAAATTGAAAGAAAAAAAAGAAATGACTCAACTGCATCTAACAACAGTAATATAATGTGACTGTCTTGAAATTAATCTGTGAATACAAATCATTGGATTTTAACATGGAAATCTTAGATTTAAAAAAGTGTTACTACAAATATTTATCATTTAGGAAAATTCAAAGGACCAAAATAATCTAAGTAATATAGAACCAGACCAAATTTGAAGAGAACACACTCTGATTTACAGACATCCAAATGCTGAAGTAATCAAAATAATTTTAAACACGTGTAACGATAGCGAAACAGAACAATGAAACAAAATAAAGACTACAAAAATGAATCCATATTGACACACATATAAAACAATTCAGTGGCAAAAATAAAGCTTTCCAACAAATGGAGCTGCATAAACTTAATATCTTTATAAAAAGAAATGAACCTGAGCTCACATCTCAGATAATATGCAAACAATTATTTTAGGAGAGATCATAGACAGAAACATAAAAGCCCAAACTACATAGCCTCTAGAAGAAAGCATAGGGTAATCTTTGTGCTGTTGATGTAGGCAATGATTTCTTAGACATGATCCAGTAAACACTAACCACTAACCACTAACCAAAAAAAAGAAAAATGACAAATATACTTAATCAAAATGAAAACCTTTTGCCTGTGGAAAGATTCTGTTAAAATAGAAAGGCAAACCGCAAACTGGGAAAAAATATTCACAAAACATATATGTAGCTAATACAAAAAGAAAGATGCAAGCCAGAAATCTATACAATTTTTTTGGCAAGATGGAACATTAGCCAGAACACCTACAACAATGTCACAAAAGTTCAAATGAAATAGATATAGATGATAATCCTAAACTCAGAGTTTCTGAAGAAAGAAGGGAAAAAGATTGAATACTGGCTAGAAGACCCTGAACAAAGACAGTGAAAGAGAAGACACATTTTGGGTGAATTATCTATCAGTTGACCTGAGACAGCACAACCATTTTGAACATCTGCAAGCAGCATTTGATCAAAACTTTACTGAAGCAGCACAAATGTCTATGCTAGGGTCTGGGGAATGAGAAAAGGGTGAAATTGCCTTCTTCTCTACTGGTCACCAGAAATTATCTGCAAGATTAGAAGAGCATAGACTTGACCTAATCAGACTAGTGGAATGCACAGTGCCAGAAAGACAGCCTTGCCCAGTGACTACTTGATGAACATCAACTTCTTCAGAACAAGCTTCCCCACCCCCAGGTCCCCTCTGGGAAAGCAAGAATTCCTTCCACCTTGATCCCAGCCACCTTCTTAACCAACATAAACTTCTGGAAGAGGATGTTCTGAGCCCACACACATTCAAATTTCTCAGGAATCCTGCCAGGACCAACTGTCTCAGCACTTTACCTTCCCCCTCCATGTGACTTCTGTGGAAAGCAGAATGCACCATCCCACCACCCTGAATGAGCTCCCACCCCTCACAGTTCATCCTTTTGTGCCCATCCCAAATTCACTCTTCATTTTGTTTTATTTTTTCTCTCTTCCTTTGTTTTTTCCCTTTCTCTCTCTGCCTTCTTTTTTCTTTCCTTTTCCCTCCTCTTAGTTTTTCTTTACTAATATCTCTCATCTCACATTTAGTTTTATTTTTTGTAATTTTCTCTTTGCCTTTTAATTTTCCTTTCTATGTTCCTTTGTGGCAGTCATGTGCTTATGTTAATTTTATGATTGAAATGTAGGGGTGGAGTCTAGTCTGTTAATCTGGAGATAAGACATTGAGAAGCCAATGGGGCCTCTGTGTGGGCATGGCTTTCTCCTGAGACTTCTGGGAAATCTTTTGATATTACCCTCGTGAAAATGAGAAGCTATCTTCCCCAGTTGTTGGGGGTTAGACTTAGAGAGACAATGAATCACGGAAAAGACAAGATGGCAGCATCTAGAAGCTGGAGGAGCCGGCAGAGACACCATAGGCTTTGCTCTGATGGAGCCAGACGTCTGAAGCTGGGGCGGCCACATGGAGACCTGCAACAAGTTACTTCTGCTCTTGGTATACCCTGAGCCCTGGAAGAGAGGAGCCATGTGGAGACCCCTGCCAGTGCCAGGATTCTGCACCCACTGACCTGTGACTTCGTGAGTCGGAAAGAGACTTTATAGACTGATTTGGGGAATATGGGTTGATATTGAACTTATGACTTTGTACTGGACTGGGCTCAATGTCCTGTTCCTCTTGTATATAAACCCTTTCCTTGTATCCACATGAGTGTCTATGAAATTTGTTCCTCTAGACTACCCAGACTAACATATCCTTCTTAGTTATTATTTTTTCTTGCTTGCCTACCCTTGCTTATTTTTCTTTCCTTTCCTAATTAAATATTTTGCTGTTTTTGTTTATTTCTCCCATTAATCTTGCTTTTCCTTGTCTTATCTAGCAGGAAACAGAAACTAGTGCTTCAGTACCACTTGTTCACAATAGGCAGCCAAATTGTCCTTTAACAGAGTTACATAAACAGCTGAAAGAGACTCTACACACGTTCACTTTCTCTACGACACCCAGCAGGAGAGTGGTTGTGTTAGTCTGGGTAGAATAGAGGAACAAATTCAAGGACAGGCATATGGATATAAGGAAAAAGTTTATATACAAGAGAAACAGGACATTGAGAAAACATCTCAGCCCAGTCCAGTTCAAAGTCATAAGTCCGATATTAACCCATGTGCCCAAAATCAGTCTATAAAGTCTCCTTCCGAGTCACAAAGTCACAGGTCAGTGGGTGCAGAATCCCGGCACTGTCAGGGGTCTCCCCATGGCTCCTGGCTTCCAGGGCTCAGGGTCCATCAACAGCAGAAGCAACTCATCACTGGCAGAGGTCTCCATAAGGCCGCCCCAGCTTCAGAGGCCTGGCTCCATCAGGGCAAAGCCATGTGGTCTTTCTGCTGGCTCCTCCAGCTTCTTGGACACTGCCATCTTGTCTTGTCCGTGATTCATCATCTCTGAGACTAACTCCCAACAGCTGGGGAAAATAGCTTCTCATCTCCACGAGGGAACATCGTGAGATTTCCCAGACGTATCAGGAGAAAGCCATGCCCACACAGAGGCTTCATTTGCTACTCAATGGCTATCTCTAGATCAACAGGCTAGAGTCCACCCCTACATTTCGATCATAAAATTAATATAAGCACATGATTGCCACAGTGGTGGTGAATACTTGAGAACACATTGATATCCAATCTCCAATTAAATACAAATGCAACATCACAATGACTCAAAAAAATGCCCAGACAATTTCATTTTCCATGAAAAAACAAAATAGAACAGCTCAAACTAGTGATCAGTACAAAGTCAGAGAGACTTTATGGGGAAAAAATGCATTAGAACTGCATGATAAGGAATTTCAAATAATAACAGACTCCTTCAATAGTTTGAGAGAAAGATTAAGACAATTTTAGACAAAATCAAAGAAAACACAAAACTTAAGATAATTTCAGGAAACAATTCCAAGAACAAACTGATAAAAATAAATGAAAAATTAGAAATCATACAAAGATAGCAAATAGAACATAGGCGTTTATTAATTAGATAAAGTTTTGAAAAGGCAAAGGAGAAAGATTGACTTAATAGAAGTCCAAATCTCTAAAGAAAACTAAAGAAAAATCTCTTAATAGTAATATGTTAGAGAAATAATCAGAAAAAGAAAACAAAACAAAAAGAAACAAACAAAAAAACCCAAGATCTATGAGGAAAATGTCAACTTATTTATTACTATCAGAATTCCAGAACAGGATGAAATTTTTAAAAGAGGAAAGAAAGCATAGAGAAATTTCTTGAAGAAGTTCTTGGAGAAAAATTCCCTAATATGAAATATGAGGAAATATACATTTAAGAAACCGAACGAACCCTGAACAGGATAGGTCTCAAAAAAAAAATCATCATTGCTTTCCAAAACAAAAGATAAGGAAAGAATTCTGAAGCAGAGAACCACTAAGACTAAGTTCTGATTTCAGGGCAGAAATCATGAATTCCAAGAAAGCAATGGAGTGGAAGAAAAGATACTGACAACATCCAAGAATCATATACCCACCACATTTCCCTTCTCTACAATGGGGGGGGGGGAGGGGAAGTAGTACATTTCTGTATAAAAATAAATGAAAGGAATTGTTATAAAACAGACCAACCTACACAAAATTATAAAGGGAGTTTTATTGACAAAAACCTGATGATATAAAAAATAAACTCAGAGTAACATACCATCCAGAAATCAAACTATGTATAGAAGTATTTAGAATAAGATAAACATGCACTATTGAAATTAGAGAATCAGAGATATCAATTTGCAATTGAAGAAAATTAAGAAGAAAAATTAATAGTGCAGTTACAGAATTTTCAAATAGAGAGGAAATCAAGTAAATTTCAAAGTTGAACAGACTGTTTTGAACTTGAGATGAATGTAATAAACTATTAAGTAGTATCATAAAAATTATATAATAAATCTCATAAAAATAGAAAAGAGAAATATAGTAAAGATTGAGTAGTCATCAAAATAACAGCAATGGAGAAATTGGCAAGAAAACTAACAAAATTTGACTCAGCACAGAATTTTTGTTTTTGTTTTTTTTGCATCACTGCCTCTGGTGGTCATGGGCGCTACCCAGTGCCGCTCCTGAGAGCCACCACTGGATCTGAACCGCCAAGTCCGCGGGCCGCAGTCCCTCACTCAACCACTTACGCCACCGGGGCTCAGCCCTCAGCACAGAAAAGTTTATTGAACAAAGACACAAGCAACAACACACATGCACACAATAAAATTATACCAATAAATTCACACTTATCAATAATACAGTCAAATGAAAGAGTAGCATAAAGAATGAGAAAAAAGCACTCATCAATAAACTACCTACAAGAAACACACATTAGACACAAAGATAAAACTAGACCAAAAATCAAAGGATGGAAATATATGTATTAAACAATTAGCAGAAAAATAGCAGAATAAAAAATAGCAAAAATAGCCATATTCGTTTCTTATTAAATATGTTTTAAGGTAAAGGCCCAGCATAAGAGACTGGAAAGGATATCATATAATGATTAAACTATTAAACAAAAGAGAATATAGATACTGTAATTATCTATGCACCCATTGAAAGAACATCAACATGCAACCAAACTCTTACCAAATTAACAAAAGATGTAGACATAGAAAATCCCAGAGACTCCAGAGGAAAGGAGAGAGAGAAAAACATCAATACTGGAACTAAAAGTCGGCAAAGTGACAACATGCAAGATAAACAGACCAAAAAAACAGCTGGATTCCTTTATACCAGCAAATGTATCTCTGAAAAGAAAATCAAGAAAACAAACATTTGCAATAGCTATTCACAAGATAACTCTCACCCAAGAAACAAAAGACCTATAGAAAGGATCACTACAAGTCAAGTTTAACTCTAGGTCAGTGAGTTCAATTTTGTAAAAAAATTTAATCTAAAGAGAACTACATTAGAGAACATTATTTAGATTAATCCCCAATACCCAAAAGCACATCAAGACCTGCAGTAGTCAAATTATCCAATTTAAAAGAAAATGAGAAAATTACGAGAGTAGCTAGAGAAAAAAAGCCGTCACATATAAAGGTAAACAGACACGACTCATCTCAGACCTCTCCACAGAGGCTAAGCAAGAAAGAAGAGATGGGAGCAACATGTTCCAAAATCAGAAAGGCAACAACTGCAACCCAAAAATCCGTTATCCACTCATGCTCTCCATCACATTTCGAAGATGTATTAACATTTTCTCTGGTGAGGAAGAATTTCATAAAGACAAATTCATAAGAATTCATAAAGACAAAACCAGCACTATAAAAATTAGTTTCTAGTTCTTTGTGGGGGGAAGTGAAGAAGGAGTGACTGCCAGGAGGAGAGTCTGAGGTTGCCGCTGGGATCACTAGGCAGGGCGGGTCTTAGTCATGTGCATCGGGATGACAGATTTGACCTAGGGCACCAGGTGGTATCCGAGAAAGCAAGGCTAAATGTCTCAGAACACTGGAAAAATGAACCTTGGACGTTGAGGAGCACATCATGCACCAGAGTCTGCATCCGTGAGACCCCAATGAGAACTTCACTGGTTGAACTGGAATCCAACCCACACATACTTGTAACCCGAGGACCAAAGCTGGAAAACAGTGTCTGAGAAAAAAAATACAATTGTACCAAGAGCGGTGCATTGTTGGTTGTTAAACAAACAAGGTTTGGTACATCAACACTGTACATATTATCTTAACAATCCTGTGATAGCCATTCTGTTATATGCTGCTTATGTTAATTTATATTAGGATATATCTCAGAGGTGCATCCCCATTGATGTTCACTTTCTTGAAACTGTGTTATGTGCTGTCTTATTGTTCAGTAAATGAAACACAGAGATGTTGAACCTACAGGGAAAGAAACCATAGCAGGAGTTTGGGGGAAGGGGGCTAGAGAGGTATAGAGGAGATAAGAGAGAAATGTCAAAATGTCCTGGAAGGAAAAGTATATTTTGGAAAACATGTAAGATTATGGAGGAAATTGCATAATTATGCTGACATGATTCAATTATGGAAGGATATGACATGTATTTTTTCCAAGTTACAGCAGAAAAAAAGATCATAGATCTAGGAATGGGTTTGGGGCACACACTAAATCCTAGCCCCAACTTAAGAACAATCAGTTCTTCTATCATGACTCTGCTTGATACCTTCAGGAAATGATCACTGAAGTTATAAGTGCTACAGCAAAGTATGGTGAAGAAGCCAGATGGTACCCAGAACAGGGTTTGGGGTCCTAATGGCTTTTATTCAAACAAATAAGCACAGAGTCAATTAAGTCCACAGAGAAGAAGTGCACAAGCTCGTCTGATCCAAAGATAACAATTACAAACCTTATATATAGTGGGGAGAAAAGCATCAGAGCAAAAATGATGAACACTCAATTTGTGGAGGGCTCTGGGGGACAGTCAGAGCCCAAAACCTATCTGCAGACTATCTGGTCAGACAGATCCACTCTAGCCATAGGCAAGAGTGGAGATCAGCCTTATTCCCAGGCAGAGGCCATTATAATCCTGGTTATGCTGAATCAAAGTCAACACTTGGCCAGTTGACCACTCAAACGACACAACCTGAATTTGTTCTGGGTGTAAGTACCTCTTACTGGCTTCATAGCAGAAATTTCTTCCCTGGCTTTTTGATTATTGATGGGGGGGAGGGTCTTTTCCTACTTATGCTTTATTCATATTTTTGTCTTTATATTATTATGATTTTATCCTTACCATCTTAGTGTGATTTGCTATCTATTGCATCTCCCAGCTGTGAAGCACAGCAGGAGGGGGGCAAAATAACATTATAATGGAGACAAGTGGATATAAGGAATGTAGAGGGGGAGGGTGGAAATAGGGAGGAAAAGGGGATTTCAGGAGTAACTAATAAAGAAGGGAGAGAGAAGGAAGTAATAGAATGGGTTGTAATTGCATGGATCATCTTGAAGGCAATTTGGCCACGGGGAAGTGAGAATGTTCTAAAACTGATGTGGGTGTGGTTGTACAATTCTTCATGATATGATTGTATTGTATTGTATGATATGTAAATTCCTTGTGAATAAAACGGCTGAAGCAACAAAGAGAAACGAAAATGGACCTGCAAAAGTGGAAATATGTACTATGGTCATAAATAGGAAGATCTAACATTTTGAAAATCCCAAAGCAATCTACAAATATAATGTAATTGCAATTCTATTCCAGCATAATTATTTAAAGATATATAAAAACTGGCCATCAACTTTACATATAAAGGGAAAGAGACCCCAAAGAAATAAAGCACTACCCAAGAAGAACAAAGTAGGAGGCCTCACATTTGCCAATATTGAAGCATACACAGTAGTTAAAATATCTTGGCAATTGTACAAGCACAGACACATAGATCCGTGGAACAAATCTTTGGCAAAGGGTTGAAACTCGTTCAATGAGAAATAGTCTCATTACCAAATGATGCTGCCAAACTGGATATCCCCTTGCAAAAAATGAAACAGGGCCCATACTCACACCATCTATAATCAAAGAGCTAAGGTAAGCCTAAAAGTATAATCAATGAAAAAAACTGGTTGAGCCCCGGTGGCATAGTGATTGAGTGCGGGACTGCAGCCCGCTTGGTGGTTCAAATTCAGTAGTTGCTCTCCAGGAGCAAGGCTAGGTAGCTCCCACGACCACCAGAGGGCAGTGATGCCAAAAAAAAAAAGAAGAAAGAAAAAAACTAAGGATACATATAGGAACCTAATAAATGACATCAATATACTTATCAAACATAGCTGAAAATACATTTAGTGCATAAAATCATTAATTAAAATGTATTTATTTAAATAGCAACTAATTCTAAATTAGAACTATTTTTAAAATGTTAACTAAAGTGATCTTTTAAGCTGAGTGA